>CALYLW010001687.1:139059-204171 GCA_944989445.1 Ampullaceana balthica | reverse complement strand
AATGTAATATAATAATATAATTTTAACTTTATAGATTCATAACTAAGCATTATTTCGGGTCTGTAAAGAACTCTCTTATCTAAAGGATCTCGTGTAGTTACATTGAATGCGCATTAAAATTATATTTATATTTCCACTAAGCACCGCACTATAAAGCACCAATATAGACGTATTTAATATCTAATTAATTATTATTGTTGTGAAAACTAATGTTAGTATATTAAGAATATGAACTTATTTATTAAAATAAATTATTAAAATATTATTTACAATTCTATGAGATTCCATTAATAACTCACGTTGCTTTACGTTTTATTTGATTGTAATTTAGAAGAATAATTTACGATATAAAATTAGAAAATAAAATAGATTTTTTATAAAAGGTACAAAATTAATATTAAGAAAACTAGTATATTTTTTAATTTACTTTAATACGTATGCATTTCTAACAAATTGACATAAACATATACGCTACCGGTTGTCTGTTAATGCAGACAAAGTTAATCTAGTTTATACAAGTGCATGCCACTTGGCTTCGATTCCTCAATGAGGAATAAAATTTAAATGAATTATTATAGTTCTCTTATCACCGATAAGAATTTAATAGCATTTTTAACGCAATTTCCCTTGGGAATTGCGTTTATAAATTCGAAATGTCTGGCCAGTCTTCTCAAGCTTTGAACAGCATCTCTTCTGGAACCCTACCAGAAAGAGGGTTCGGGTCTTTTGCAAATATTTTAAGGAGGTCTCAAGGATGTGCACGGGCCAAAAGAATTTCCGAAAAGATTTACTGAATTTCTTGGGGAAAAAAAAACGAAAAAATATCAGTATTTTGTCATTTCTCGCCAACCATAAAATCTATCGGGCTCAAACAAACGCCAAAATGACAGCTAATAATATTTAGGACAATGCTGGGGAAGAAACTGTTGAATAATATCGAATCGTACGACTCCCTTTATTAAATCCCTTATATTCACTTCACCGCCCTCTCTGTCTCTTTCTCTGTCTGTCGTTCGTCGACGGGCGGGTGGAAAAACAAAAGTAACAAATGACCCACTTCCCGTGATGCCATCGAGCTGATATTTGACACATAGGCTCGTGTCGCCTATCAATACATTGTATCGAAAATTCAGATCGATCGGACGTAAAGTTGTTAAATAAATGCATTTTTAGTTTATCTAAATAAACTATATGTAGCGTTCGCTATTGTTTAAAATTTTACGGGTCACTTGACTTAATGCCAGCTATCTGTGAACACATCTCGTGTTTTAACCAGGTGGCTTACACCAAGATTTGAGTTAACGCGTTGACGCCACCCGTTCATGTCCACTACCCCCCCCTTCCCCCAGTTTTAAAGCCAGGGGAGATAATTTCGGTTTCAGTCTGTAAATGTTTGTCGGGTTTGAACATAATCAATACTTTTAGTTATGTCTCATAAATAAGGGATTTATAGTCAAAAACCTTTTTTTAAGGGGTTGTTTTATTTTAGCAGCAATTTGAAGATAGCAATTGGTTTTTTTTTAGTTTCAAAATTTCTTTATTTTGAAATGACTTTTAATGTAATCTAGAATGATAGTAAATGGGGTATTTTCGCTTCGTGAGTGCTTATGTTAAATTATTGCGCGGTGCGCATTATTTTGACATATTCTTGATGTGATTTAGCGTGAGGGATATGACGTCATTTTTTGATAAGTTTCAGAATTACTTATTTGAATCGAATTTAAATGTAATCTAAATGATTTCCCTTGAATAAAATAATCGGAAATTCTTTGTTGGAAATTGCATTTAAATACTCATTCTAGTTTTTATTACTTGTTTTCTTCTATTTATTGGGTTATATAATAATAATTTAAGACGTTACTCACAAATAGTAAATTCAAGATAAAAGGAAAATTAAACTTGACTTGACTGTCAAACACTCTAATTAACACTCGACTGTCTTACACTCTAATTATTACTTGACTGTCCTACACGCTAATAAACACTTGACTGTCCTACACCCTAATAAACACATGACTGTCCTAAACGCCAATAAACACTCGACTGTCTTACACTCTAATCATTACTTGACTGTCCTACACGCTAATAAACACTTGACTGTCCTACACCCTAATAAACACATGACTGTCCTAAAGGCCAATAAATACTCGACTGTCCTACACTCTAATTATTACTGACTGTCCTTTTAGTGGTGGCTAAAAACTTGTGAACGCTACATAAATTGCCTCAAAGTCCGTCATGGACTGGAAAGGGGGTCATAATATTATGATGTCATTCTATGTGCTTAATGTTTGAGATAAATGACTTAATTCACTACCTGCCATGGTATTAAGATGTCATTCTATGTAGTAATTTGTTTTGTAAAATGGCATAGTTCACTACCCCGTATTAAAATTTCATTCTATGTGCTTATCAGTTAATTTAAATGGCATAGTTCACTACCCCGTATTAAAATTTCATTCTATGTGCTTATCAGTTAATTTAAATGGCATAGTTCACTACCCAGTATAAAGATGTCATTATATGTGCTATTCACTTGAGTTAAATGGCATAGTTCATTATCGGGAACTCTTAAACTATCCTTTTACTTTTCAGATACAGTTGAAATGTTACGATACCTGTCAAAAATCAGCATGTAATGGATGTTGTAACATCAGTACAATCAAGTTTACTTTAAGATTTTCCTAAGTAAAACAGGCAAATAGATGTAGTATAAATAAACTAAAATGTAACACAAAAATACAACATTCGACAATATTCATATTGCAAGTACCATCAATGCATTGCATAAAATATGTTTCTTCTGTATTTTTGTGCAACTATCAGCTGAGAAAAAAAAATTTATAAAATAATTTCGTACGTCAGCTTCATTTGAATTTAATTACAATTTTACTTAACTGTAGATTTTTTTTCAATCATTGATCTTTTATTTGTAACATTTAATGTTTTCTGTCTCTTTTTCTATTCTATGCTTTGTTAAGTTCGTGTGCCCATATATCTATATAATGTATTTGTTTTATCTCTGCTTAATTATATATTTGTTATGCTATAGTAGTTAATATATTTTTGAAAATTTAATGTAAATACTTATGTTTATTTATGTATGCTGATAAGTGTATTAGCAAAAAAGTTCACTATTGTACTGTTCTATTAATAAGGTTTTAACATATTGTTTTAATTACACAATTTGTTGGTGTATTTTGTTTTTCCTCTTTACTTCAAGGACCGTTATTGATGTCTTAAACTTAATTTTGTGTGTAGCACTTATGTGGGGGAGATAAATGTCTAGCACTTATGTGTGGGAGATAAATGTGTAGCAATCAGGTGGGGGAGATAAAAGTGTAGCACTTATGTGTGGGAGATAAATATGTAGCACTCAGGTGGGGGAGATAAATGTCTAGCACTTATGTGTGGGAGATAAATGTGTAGCACTTATGTGGGGAGATAAATGTGTAGCACTTATGTGGGGGAGATAAATGTGTAGCACTTATGTAGGGGAGATAAATGTGTAGCACTTATGTGGGGAGATAAATGTGTAGCACTTATGTGTGGAGATAAATGTGTAGCACTTATGTAGGGGAGATAAATGTGTAGTACTTATGTGGGGAGATAAATGTGTAGCACTTATGTAAGGGAGATAAATGTGTAGCACTTATGTGGGGGAGATAAATGTGTAGCACTTATGTGGGGGAGATAAATGTGTAGCACTCAGGTTGGGAGATAAATGTGTAGCACTTAGGTGGGGAGATAACTTAAATGTGTAGGTTTCATCCCGAGCTTTTTTATAAGGGTCAAATTCGATCACTTTTTGAACATTTATAACTTAATATTAAGTATGTATTTACTCATCTTGACAACAACGCTAGTTTAATTTTGCTTTTTTATTTGAATTTGACTAATTTCAAGAATTTTCTGGAATTATTATATTAAAACCCAGTAACATGAGCATAAAATACCAGTATGACTATAAACTTATTGGTGACAAGAGAATGTGCTATATTTCAATAAGCCTTGTATTGTTCATTAAACAATCGATGTCAAATGGCGTGCACTTAAATAAATTTGATTAGCTTTGTCTTCATTTCCGGCTTGATACATAAGTTCCTATTCTTAATATTCCAAAATTAGTACAATAATAAATTTCATATTAAATACATATATCAATATTGGTGCTTTTTCGTGCGGGGCTTCCTGGAAATATAAATCTAATTTTAATGCACATTCAATATAATTACTTGAGATCCTTTAATAAAAAAGTTGTTTACAGACCCTAAATAATGCTTAGTTCTGAATCTTTTAAATTACAATTATATAACATTTGTATTATATCATGTAGAATTGGACTGCGATGGAGCTTTTAAATAGAATACTAAATTCACAAAATAATTGTGTAATGAAAAAAATAAATTTAAGTCTTATCATTTACTAATACATTAGTATTAGTAATCGTAAACCTATCGGCTTCGGCATTCGTCAGTACAATTAACATTCTGTACTAACATAAGTATTAACATTATTTTTAAATCCCTTATATTAACTTCACCGCCGTCTCTGTCTTGGGCTCGCGGTCGGTCGGTCGGGAGGGCGGAAAATTAAAAGTAAAAAATGACCCACTTCCCGTGATGCCATAGAGCTGAAATTTGGCACATAGAGTGGTGTGACCTAACAATATGTATCAAAATTTCAGATCGATCGAACGTACAGTTATTAAATTAATGCATTTTTAGTTTATCTATATAAACTATATGTAGCGGTCGCTTTTGTTTACATTTTACGGGTCATTTGACTTCACGCCTGCCATCGATGACCACATCTCGTGGAGGAGGATTTCACTCAGTCTTAGGCTGTAAATATTTGTCGCGTTGGAACATAATCAATACTTTAAATTCTGTCTCACATATAAGGGATTCATAGTTTTAAAAAATTGTTTTTTTAATCCCTTATATTAACTTCACCGCCGTCTATGTCTTGCTGGGGCACCGCGGAAAAACAAAAGTCGAAAATGACCCACTTCGCGTAAAGCCATCGATCTGAAATATAGCACACAGACCCGTGACACATAACAATGCATAGTGTCAAAATTTCAGATCGATCGAACGTTTCGTAATAAAGTTAATGCATTTTTAGTTTATCTATATAAACTTTATGTAGCGGTCGCTATAGTTTACATTTTACGGGTCACTTGACTTCACGCCAGCCTGCGGTGAACACATCTCGTGTTTTAACCATGTGAACCACCACGAGTTGAGTTAACGCGTTGACGCCACCCGTCCATGTCCACACCCCTCCCCCTTCCCCCAGTTTTAAAGCCAGGGGAGATAATCTCGCTTTCAGTCTGTAAATGTTTGTCGCGTTTGCACATAATCAATACTTTTAGTTATGTCTCATATATAAGGGATTTATAGTCAAAAACGTTGTTTTTACGGGGTTGTTTTATTACGGGGTTGTTTTTATAAATCCCTTATATTAACTTCACCGCCGTCTCTCTCTGTCGTTCGTCGTCGGGCGGGCGGAAAAACAAAAGTAAAAAATGACCCACTTTCCGTGATGACATCGAGCTGAAATTTTGCACATGGACTCGTGTCACCTAACAATGCATCGTATTAAAATTGCAGATTGATCGAACGTACCGTGATTAAATTAATGCATTTTTAGTTTATATAGATATATATAACTATATGTAGAAGTCGCTATTGTTTACATTTTACGGGTCACTTGACTTCACGCCAGCCATCGGTGAACACATTTCATGTTTTAACCAGGTGTACCGGCGTTCTTTTGTTTACAATTTACGTGCCACGCTGAGCTCGGTCCAGCGATCGATGACCTGAAACTATTCAAATGTCTGTCTAAAATAAAAAAATGTAAGCTAATTTCCACACAAAAAAACTTGTCATATTCATGTTCAGTTATGGATAACGTAAGAAAAAAAAGGATCTAAACCAAGTAATGCTGATGATGTCTTAAAATGAACAAGTGAAGGCATATCCATAACTTGTTTAACAATATCTTGAAAATAAATAATTTAGATCAGTGGTCCGGAAACTTTTTGTCTGAGAGAGTCATAAACACAACATATTTTGAAAAGTAATTCCATGAGAGCCATACATTATTTTTAAAACTAAAAATTCAAGTAAATTAGATGGCTCATGTTTAAAAACGATAGGGCATTGAAACCATGACGTCATTATTAACGTTATTCTGTGCAAATCCCATTTGCAGGTAACATCGCCAAAGATATGACTTCTTGTGGCATTGGTGAAATATTTTTACAGTTGACAGAACTGCTGCTTCTGAACCTCAGCTATACTTAATACCACATGTATAACATGTCAAAGCAGAGCAACACAGCTGAAGGCCTGTGACGAGTTCAGTGTATTGTCTTGGGATAAATATATGTTGAGGGCTTGGAGAAACCACCTATAAAGATGCGTGTATTAAATTAAAGTGTAATTTTATTAATTGACGCACAAAAATATACCGGCATGAATATATATATCTCTATATTTAATTCGCGAGACCAACAATTCGTCGGCGGTCCCCCATCTTGACGTTCACTCGCTTTGTTGTCATTTCGCAGTACTTCTGTTTGTGTCCGTTCTCCCTTCCCCCCGTTCTTTGTACTATGAGCAAGTCTGCAGCGTATGCTACGCTGCGGGTCGTAACTAGTTTAATTTAATACTGTTTAATGGTTAATTTAAAGATAATATTACTGTTTGAACACGTAATCAAAATTAAATTGACAACTCTATGTGTAACGGTATTATAAATTTATTTTACTTGAATGACATTTTAAGTGTAGAGCTTAAATATTTAAATAATAATATTAATTTTATTGAACTATAGTTTTAAAAATTTTCCCTTTTTAATGACGTAAATTATAAAATGTATTTATTTATTATTAATAATACTTATATCTAACTGTTGAATATATGGTACTTGCATTATTAATCAACTATGTTTATTTAAGTGGAACTCAACTTAACTTTGATCCCTATAGTTAGGGATACTATACTTGAATGCAAGGATTCTACTACAGCCGGTATATTCGAATTCCAATTAAATCTAGGCCATATGTCATGCTACTACAGCCAGTATATTCGAATTCAAATTAAATCTGGGCCATATGTCATTCTACTAAAACCAGTATATTCGAATTCAAATTAAATCTGGGCCATATGTCATTACAAAAAAAACTTAATCATACACAAAATGGGAACCTACACCAATAATAAAAAAAAATAAATCAAAACTTAACCAAACATTTATTAGAATGAACAATGTTTAATATTATTACACATACAACACTATTACAATCTAAACAAGATGGAGGAGTAGCTAGAAATATATACAAGTAGGGCTGTCAATATTGTTGAAAAATGCTGCCCGGGTACCCGTTCAAATTTCGAACGGGTACCCGGGTTACTTTAAATTTATTCCTTTTTACTTTGATCGTTGCAACGCACGACGGGTCTACTAGTCTAATATATAAAGCTCAAATGTTTGTATGTTGGTATGTTTGTATGTTTGTATGTTTCACTTTTCGACTTTCTGTTAGACAATCACGGAAAAACCAAATGACGGACGGGGACCAAATTTGGCAGGACGGTTCCTTTTACCCTGAAGGTGGTTTTAAGTTAGTTTTTGTAATTGTCCCTTTTGCCCGAATGCCGTAAATTAAATAATCAGAAAATGCAGAGACAAAGAATAAAAAATTTAAACTCATTTCTGTATTGAACAAATTTACGCGGACGTTCAAATGCCGTTCAAAGCGAGTTACTTTTGGTGACGTTTTTTTCCCCCAATGCCAATACTTTATTTTCAGCCGTGCGCATTTGAAAAAATATTATAATGTCTAATTACGGTGCGCACATTTTCGTGTACGCTTCATAATTTGAGCTGTGTAGTACAAAGATTTGTCATTTTCTTTACTGTTACTTTCTATGTATTAGATAGACACGTAAACATATTTAATTACAACTGCCACACGATGCATTAGATTTATTTGTTTACACGTTTAAATTTAATTGCGAATTTGTTTTAATTATTTTCTGTTCCATAACTCGACATTTAATGAAAAACCTATTTATGTAATAATTGTGTCAGTATTTTTTTCAAGGCTTCATTTTTAGCGGTGCCCGTTTTAAAATCTTTTATCGCCTGATTACTGTGCGCACATTTTCGTGTACGCATCTTAAATTTAGCTGTGTCCTATTAATATAACATGTATATTATGTTTGTCTTTTACATAAGCTGTTGTCTTTTACATAACCTATACACTTATACTATTTAAACTTAGGCTACCGGACTTATTAACATAAGTAGATTAAACTAAATAAAGTGATCCTGAAAACGCTTAATTATTTTGTATTGCGAATTGAATATGTTATGTTCATTCCTTTGATGATGGATTAACATAGGCCATTTTTAAAATCGATTATTGTGATGGTTTCACATGCATTTGTAACGTAAAATTCATTTGTTTTGTTTGTTTGTTTTTTTAAAATTAGGAATATAGCCTAATTTTTTTATTTATCTTTATTATCTTGATCTCATAGACGCTGTTGCAAATATTGAATTAATTACAATTGTGTTACATTGCAGTGTCGTAAATATATAAGAGCTTTTTTAGTGACGACAGTGGCAGAGATCTTTTGGAAAAATGTCAACAAAGCAGTGGCCCTTTTTTAATGGATACAAACAAACAAACATAAAAATATCAACTGAGCTTTATACAAACAACTGAGCTTTATATATTAGATATGCGTTTAAATTATTTTATTTCAATTATTTTCACGATGCATTGTATTAATATTTTACATGCAATGAATAAAATTGGGATTTTTAAAAATTTAATTCATAACTCGACATTTAATTAAAAACCATAGATGTAGCGAGATTTATTTTATGTTGAAAGTGATGGCCTATGTCAAATAAACGTACACTTTAAAACTGTTTACTTAAGCTTTATATACACTATACATTTATAAACTTTCGCTACCGAACGTATTAACAAAAGTTGACTAAATTTAATGAAGTGATCCTGAAAACGCTTAATTAATATGAATTGCGAATTGAATATGTTTTTATGTTCATTCCTTTGTATTCAGAATAGCATAGGCCATTTCTAAAATTGCCTTTTAATCATTTTTAAGATGCTCTTATTAACAGACGGTTGAATCTTTTTTTTTAAATGTATTTTATTTTTCAGATATAAAATCTGGTGTGTGTGTGTGCATTGAATATAATTTACAAAATATGATGCCTTATCCGAAATAGGGAACAAAAAAAAAGATTCCTTTTTGAAATTATACACATTGCTTATAAACCGTAAATATAAATCGTAAAATATAGAGACATAAAAATGTTAAATATTATTTCCCTGTTTGGACAATTATGAAATACGTCAAAATGAAGAGTTATTTTGGTCCAGTACATTTACTTTATAACAAGACTTTATTTTATGCGGCCAGCTTTCTATATGTCTAAATATGGTGTGCACATTTTTTTATATCATTTTAATACGACCGTTTTTTTTAAAAAATAGTATTTTAGAAAGTACATTTATAATTTTGTTTATTTGCGCTATGAGTCAATTAGCTTTTGTCTTTTAAAGGGATAGTGCCACATGTTCTTTATCTCATAGACGTGGTTACAAATATTATATAACTTACAATTGTGATACGATGCAGTTTCGTAATTATATATTAAATTTTTGAGTGACGAGGGTGGTAGAGCTCTTTCGGAAAACATATAAGTTATGTTAATTTTGTGTACAAGTGGGAATGAAATTGTAAATTTAGTTATTATGGTCGGCAAGAATCATTATTTAATAAGTCATATCTTTTGAATAGTAAGGTTATGTTAAAAGGCACTGCATTAAGTGAAAACAACTCACGCGGTAAAATGGCATATCTCTGTTTCTCATAAGATTTTAACTAAATAGTTGAATCTGAAATTTAACTTGGCAAATAAAAATTGTAATAACCATCACCTAATACTTGGATAAAGGGTCAGCACACTCCCGCTACAAAGTGCGGGTATTTTTCAAGTATATATATATATATAAATATTTAAATATGTTTGTGTGTGTATGAATGTCCTTTATAGCTGTCTAAACTATTCACCCGATCGTCATGAAACTTTTGAAGACTGTTGAGTATGCTCCCGGGATGGTAACTATCACTTTTTTCAAAATTTAACACTCATGGGGCGCCGGGGGCCCATATCGTCATGTTTTGCTTATACGAGCTATATAAAAATTAGTTTAAGCACTCATTTTGGGGCCGGGGCCCTTAATATCGTTTCTTCTTTTGTACGCTATTTAATTATTAATTTATTTATCCGTTTGCTATGAAACTTGGATTTTTTTTTCACACTTCCACGAAAATTTCTTCAGAATTATTTTTAAACATACCACTTATAGGTTTCTTTAAATTTATTCCTTTTTACTTTGATCGTTGCAACGCATGACGGGTCTACTAGTATCAAATAAAAAGCTATCTCTTCAAATAACACAACACATACATTCAACAGTAAGTTATCTATAGTGAACCTCTTGAGGGTAAGGCAAGCAGTACGTTAATCTCCACACCTATGGGTCACATGATTCTCCTAATGCGTAGGGGTTGGTCACGTGACGTGTGTTGAGGAAGTGATTAAAGCTATTTTTTTTCAAAACACAGATTTAAGTCAAAACAGTGACATCACTATCTACAGAAGTAAATGATGCCCCAGACAACGGAAATCCGCTGATAATTATCAAACAAAATATTGATGGAATTTTAATGCAGACGTTTAAATTATAGAAAACATAAATGTTCGTTCGTCCGTCGATACGACGAGGACCACTCTAGTCATCCGAGGGTTGTATGTGCGTGCGCAGATGGCTGATTAGGCCGATCCTTGCACGGAAGGTTCGGGAACAGAAGGGACAAGGGACGAGTGGGAATCTCCTGGAGTGTTGACATTGTGTGCCTTTCGGGCTTGCCTCTTCTTTTCTGCGACGGTGATCCGGTTAGCCTCGCATGACCTGGCACCTTCGTGGATGGAAACATAAATACAGTTTGGTACAATAACGCAGTTTAAATTAAAAAGTTGATATTTACTAGGACGTGAATTTACCATCTTTTTGACTCGCGATGCTGTGAGTTGATCTTTAAACAATGACGAATGTGCGCTGTGGGCGATCAAGCTCTTGGCATTAAGGCAACAACTTAATTTTAAATATATAATTTTGTCAGACAATCTTCATAGTTTTAATAAAATATCAACATATTTTACTCCATGATATTATTACCAGACAATTTTTTTTGTACAATATAAAAAGTTGGGGTAATAAGGTCTATCTCTGTCTGTTATCTACGTTTGGTTTTATGTCAGAAACCAATGGAAGTTAGTGTTGTCTGTCTTGATTGTCTGTCATTAAGAGTTGTATAAATGTTTATGTTGTCTTTAAGTTAGTACTAGTTGTCTGTTTTAAGTGCTCTCTGTCTGTTAGTGTTGTCTGTTTGTTACCTTTGCTAGTGTAAGTATTATTTTTTTAGTTGATTACACATGTCTGAATTTAAAGTGTTTTTTTCACTTTGTAACAGTTGACTTATTGTTAAGGTTGAATGTCAGTTTGTAAGATATGTATGATTGTTAGATTTGACTGTCAGTTTGTAAGATATGTATGATTGTTAGTTTTGACTGTCAGTTTGTAAGATATGTATGATTGTTAGTTTTGACTGTCAGTTTGTAAGATATGTATGATTGTTAGATTTGTCTGTCTGTTAGAGTTGTTGATGGTTTGTGTTGTCAGTCACTTCGTAAATATTGTGCTATTATCAGTGTTTTCTGTCTATACGATTCGTCTCATTGTTAAGGTTGTCTATCTGTCATTGAATTCTTTAACATATTTGAAAACAAAAAAAATACAGCATAATAAATGGACATTTCCTCAAGTTTTAACTCACGTACACTTAAAAGAGAACATTTACACGTTTAAAGACTTACTATTGCTATATCTGGCGTGCAATCAGATTGTATGTTCCATGAACGCTGCACTTAAAAGTACGGTTATCGAACTACTTAATATGAGATTGTATTTGATACAACTTAAACGGCAAGATTAAGGAACAAATCATAATATTATTTTATATAACTTATATATATAAATTGCTATATACAAGTCAATGCGCCATAGTATTACCTATTTGTATGGCTTACACTTTGTATTCAATTACCTAAATATTATGTAATGAAATATTTAATATAAATTAAAAATACATTTTTTGAATCCTACTTTTTCCAAATTGAGAAAACTTCAAATTTAATACATTTACCGTTATGTATTGCTATGCCTGATTGATAAATTTGCAACTACACATACTTAACGAATAACATCATGTTTATCCAAGTGGCACGCCACTTGACTTCGATCTCTTTAATATGGGATAACATTTCAATGAATTGCTAGGCGTCTCCTACCACCAGTATAGACTTATCTTTTATATATATATATCATGTCTGTTACGGATGCTCCTTCTATACAGAAGACTATAAGACTTAGTTCCATCATAACAATATCTTGTCAATTCTTCATTTATAAATAAATGAAAATACTCATGTCCGTTTGTTGTTTATGGCTTAGTAAAGTGATTCACAAAGTGGCGCTACCGCTCTCTGGTGGGCGTTTACAGCGATCCATGTAGGCGGTGATGGCCACATGTGCAATAGAATGATAGAGTATAACTTTAAGGGAGAGGGCGGTGATGGCCACATGTGCAATAGAATGATAGAGTATAACTTTAAGGGAGAGGGCGGTGATGGCCACATGTGCAATAGAGTGATAGAGTATAACTTTAAGGGAGAGGGCGGTGATGGCCACCTGTGCAATAGAATGATAGAGTATAACTTTAAGGGAGAGGGCGGTGATGGCCACATGTGCAATATAATGATAGAGTATAACTTTAAGGGAGAGGGCGGTGATGGCCACATGTGCAATAGAGTGATAGAGTATAACTTTAAGGGAGAGGGCGGTGATGGCCACATGTGCAATAGAGTGATAGAGTATAACTTTAAGGGAGAGGGCGGTGATGGCCACATGTGCAATAGAGTGATAGAGTATAACTTTAAGGGAGAGGGCGGTGATGGCCACATGTGCAATAGAGTGATAGAGTATAACTTTAAGGGAGAGGACGGTGATGGCCACATGTGCAATAGAATGATAGAGTGTAACTTTAAGGGAGAGGGCGGTGATGGCCACATGTGCAAAAGAGTGATAGAGTATAACTTTAAGGGAGAGGGCGGTGGTGGCCACATGTGCAATAGAGTGATAGAGTATAACTTTAAGGGAGAGGGCGGTGATGGCCACATGTGCAATAGAGTGATAGAGTATAATTTTAAGGGAGAGGGCGGTGATTGCCACATGTGCAATAGAGTGATAGAGTATAACTTTAAGGGAGAGGGCGGTGATGGCCACATGTGCAATAGAGTGATAGAGTATAACTTTAAGGGATAGGGCGGTGATGGCCACAGGTGCAATAGAGTGATAGAGTATAACTTTAAGGGAGAGGGTGGTGATGGCCACATGTGCAATAGAGTGATAGAGTATAACTTTAAGGGAGAGGGCGGTGATGGCCACATGTGCAATAGAGGGATAGAGTATAATTTTAAGGGAGAGGGTGGTGATGGCCACATGTGCAATAGAGTGATAGAGTATAACTTTAAGGGAGAGGGCGGTGATGGCCACATGTGCAATAGAGGGATAGAGTATAATTTTAAGGGAGAGGGCGGTGATGGCCACATGTGCAATAGAGTGATAGAGTATAACTTTAAGGGAGAGGGTGGTGATGGCCACATGTGCAATATAGTGATAGAGTATAACTTTAAGGGAGAGGGCGGGGATGGCCACATGTTCAATAGAGTGATAGAGTATAACTTTAAGGGAGAGGGCGGTGATGGCCACATGTGCAATAGAGTGATAGAGTATAATTTTAAGGGAGAGGGCGGTGATGGCCACATGTTTAATAGAGTGATAGAGTATAACTTTAAGGGAGAGGGCGGTGATGGCCACATGTGCAATAGAGTGATAGAGTATAACTTTAAGGGAGAGGGCGGTGATGGCCACATGTGCAATAGAGTGATAGAGTATAACTTTAAGGGAGAGGGCGGTGATGGCCACATGTGCAATAGAGTGATAGAGTATAACTTTAAGGGAGAGGGCGGTGATGGCCACATGTGCAATAGAGTGATAGAGTATAACTTTAAGGGAGAGGGCGGTGATGGCCACATGTTTAATAGAGTGATAGAGTATAACTTTAAGGGAGAGGGCGGTGATGGCCACATGTGCAATAGAGTGATAGAGTATAACTTTAAGGGAGAGGGCGGTGATGGCCACATGTGCAATAGAGTGATAGAGTATAACTTTAAGGGAGAGGGCGGTGATGGCCACATGTTCAATAGAGTGATAGAGTATAACTTTAAGGGAGAGGGCGGTGATGGCCACATGTGCAATAGAGGGATAGAGTATAACTTTAAGGGAGAGGGCGGTGATGGCCACATGTGCAATAGAGTGATAGAGTATAATTTTAAGGGAGAGGGCGGTGATGGCCACATGTTCAATAGAGTGATAGAGTATAACTTTAAGGGAGAGGGCGGTGATGGCCACATGTTAAATAGAGTGATAGAGTATAACTTTAAGGGAGAGGGCGGTGATGGCCACATGTGCAATAGAGGGATAGAGTATAACTTTAAGGGAGAGGGCGGTGATGGCCACATGTGCAATAGAATGATAGAGTATAACTTTAAGGGAGAGGGCGGTGATGGCCACATGTGCAATAGAGTGATAGAGTATAACTTTAAGGGAGAGGGCGGTTATGGCCACATGTGCAATAGAATGATAGAGTATAACTTTAAGGGAGAGGGCGGTGATGGCCACATGTTCAATAGAGTGATAGAGTATAACTTTAAGGGAGAGGGCGGTGATTGCCACATGTGCAATAGAGTGATAGAGTATAACTTTAAGGGAGAGGGCGGTGATGGCCACATGTGCAATAGAGTGATAGAGTATAACTTTAAGGGATAGGGCGGTGATGGCCACAGGTGCAATAGAGTGATAGAGTATAACTTTAAGGGAGAGGGCGGTGATGGCCACATGTGCAATAGAGTGATAGAGTATAACTTTAAGGGAGAGGGCGGTGATGGCCACATGTGCAATAGAGTGATAGAGTATAACTTTAAGGGAGAGGGCGGTGATGGCCACATGTGCAATAGAGTGATAGAGTATAACTTTAAGGGAGAGGGCGGTGATGGCCACATGTGCAATAGAGGGATAGAGTATAACTTTAAGGGAGAGGGCGGTGATGGCCACATGTGCAATAGAGGGATAGAGTATAACTTTAAGGGAGAGGGTGGTGATGGCCACATGTGCAATATAGTGATAGAGTATAACTTTAAGGGAGAGGGCGGTGATGGCCACATGTGCAATAAAGGGATAGAGTATAACTTTAAGGGAGAGGGCGGTGATGGCCACATGTGCAATAGAGTGATAGAGTATAATTTTAAGGGAGAGGGCGGTGATGGCCACATGTGCAATAAAGGGATAGAGTATAACTTTAAGGGAGAGGGCGGTGATGGCCACATGTGCAATAGAATGATATAGTATAACTTTAAGGGAGAGGGCGGTGATGGCCACATGTTCAATAGAGTGATAGAGTATAACTTTAAGGGAGAGGGCGGTGATGGCCACATGTGCAATAAAGGGATAGAGTATAACTTTAAGGGAGAGGGTGGTGATGGCCACATGTGCAATAGAGTGATAGAGTATAATTTTAAGGGAGAGGGCGGTGATGGCCACATGTTTAATAGAGTGATAGAGTATAACTTTAAGGGAGAGGGCGGTGATGGCCACATGTGCAATAGAGGGATAGAGTATAACTTTAAGGGAGAGGGCGGTGATGGCCACATGTGCAATAGAGTGATAGAGTATAACTTTAAGGGAGAGGGCGGTGATGGCCACATGTGCAATAGAGTGAAAGAGTATAACTTTAAGGGAGAGGGCGGTTATGGCCACATGTGCAATAGAGTGATAGAGTATAACTTTAAGGGAGAGGGCGGTGATGGCCACATGTTCAATAGAGTGATAGAGTATAACTTTAAGGGAGAGGGCGGTGATGGCCACATGTGCAATAGAGGGATAGAGTATAACTTTAAGGGAGAGGGCGGTGATGGCCACATGTGCAATTGAGTGATAGAGTATAATTTTAAGGGAGAGGGCGGTGATGGCCACATGTTCAATAGAGTGATAGAGTATAACTTTAAGGGAGAGGGCGGTGATGGCCACATGTGCAATAGAGTGATAGAGTATAACTTTAAGGGAGAGGGCGGTGATGGCCACATGTTCAATAGAGTGATAGAGTATAACTTTAAGGGAGAGGGCGGTGATGGCCACATGTGCAATAGAGTGATGGGGAATAACTTTAAGGGAGAGGGCGGTGATGGCCACAGGTGCAATAGAGTGATAGAGTATAACTTTAAGTGGAGGTGATATTATAAAAGAAATAAAAAAGGATTTCAAAAATGTATTTTATATATTCCACGAAGCTGTAAAGCCTTCCAGACTGCAAGAACATGCGACTAACATTCATGGTAAAAAAAAGATAAGGATTGGTCTTATTGTCGAACACTAAGACAAAACAATTATCAAACAACCGACATTGACAAAACTCTTTTCAACCGCAAACACACAAGATGGCGATGGCTTTCTTGCTTCTTAATATATTTCGTTAATGATGTCCAAATTGGGAAAACCTCATACTACTGATAGAGAACTAATTATTGCGGCTATTAGTGAAGTAATACGTACTGTGCTACCATAGCCAGCATCTGATATTTTCAAGAAAATTTCGTTAAGCAATTAAACTGTGCAAAGAAGAATTGATTCATAGGCTTAAAATGTTCAAGATTCATTGTGTGGTGTTTTAAAGACATCTCCATTTTCTATTCAACGTTATGAGTCAATTTTACCAAGAATTAATGCATTAATTTTAGCATACATGTGGGTCACAGAGGAAGAAAAATATGTAAAGTATTATTGTTTGCTAAAGATCTGAAAACTAATAATTTATTTTAAAAAAACAGTTGATGCTATCGATGAGTTGTTTAAAGAAGAAGAAATACCGATGAGTAATATCTTATCATAAGGCACAGTGCTCCAATAATGGAAGGGCCGGAAAAGGTGTTCTTGCGTATTTAAAAAAGTAGATGTTAAATACATTTACAGTACACTGCATCATTCATTGTCAACATCAAGTTGACACAATTTATCGTAAATGTATGTCTTGATGTATATATATTTCCCTTAAATAGTGTGATTGTTATTAGCTAAGGACATTGTGCTTATTTTGATAATAATTATCTTACAATACATTTTAATTTGTTCGCGTTGATAGAGAGAGACCCACAGAGAGAGAGCCACTGAGAGAGAGAAGAGAGAGAGAGAGAGAGAGAAAGAGAGAGAGAGAGAGAGAGAGAGTGGTTAGTTACTGATTGCAATGTTGGACATAGTGATATCTTATAGATACCGATTGTATTCATATTCTTAGGCATATACTTAGGATTTTGTTACATTCATCGATGTATTTTATAGAAGTACTTTTTTGGTGCTTGCTAATGATTACCATTCATTCACAGACATATCAGACATATATATTTATGTTGAAAATTAATTTATATAACAAAAGACGGAGAAACTGACAAACATATTATTAACTAAATCATATTCAAAATACGTCTGAAGCAACAGGAGATTATTGTTATTACACCCACCCACTCCATGTTTTCCTATTTCACCATCCCAAAGAGTGTCGTCGCAGCCCACTCTTGCATTAAAGTCACCAAGTATGACAAGCTTATCAGTAGAAGGAATGTTGGCGATGATAGAGTGAAGGTCCTCGTAAAACCTGGATTTCACTTCACCAGGGTTTGTCATTGTTGGGGTATAGAAGCTGATGATGTTAAGATATTTCTTCCCGGCCAACAGAGGCAGTCTCATCGTCATTAGTCTGTCATTTATGCACTTTGAAGGACTAGCGAGTTTGCATACTAATGATGTATTCATGGCAAAGCCAATACTGGCCTCATGGCGTCCCTCACTCCCTCTGCCACTCCAGAAGAAGGTATAGTCGGAGCCTCTTTCACCTAGTTAGTTCGCCCTCTCCTGGTAGACGGATCTCGCTAAGAACGACAATGTCGACGACGTATCTTGAAAGTTCGTGGCCCACCAGGGCAGTTCTCCGTTTGGGGTATGTTGGTTTAATCTTTGTCCGTTAGTGTGCGCACATTCCATGTTCCCAGGGTGAGAGGAATAGTCTCGGCTTCTTCTTTAGTTTGCGACCGCAGACATAGGGTCCCCGCCAGCCGCGGTAGTCTGGCCAGGGAAGATTTGAGCAGGCAATGTTTAGGGCACCTTTTCTAGCCCCTTGCACATGCCATGGAGGTGAGCAGTGCATTCCTAAAGAGGGCTGCTCAGTCGCACAAGGGGCTGCCGGACACCACTACTGCTCAGTGAAAGGGGTGAACGACCCTATGACCTGAAACGTCTGTATGCAGGTTTGTGACTACGGCTGCCAGTGTGCCGCTTCGCCACTTGCCTGCCGCTAAAGGACTTTGGAATGAACCGATGATAATGAGACAGGCTTGCGCTGTGACTTTGTTTAAAGTGAGGAAGATTCGCGCAACACGTCGACCTCACTCTCTCGCACACAAACCATCTGATCCAGCAGCAATACGTTTGTCGTGACGGCTGGGAATGGGGTTGGGTGCAGTGGTTTACCATGACGTCCTATGTTTCTCGTCATGCTCTCATGTTTCAGCCTCTTGCCCGCTGGCCCATAGAAAATCCGCGCGCAGGCAGCCGAAGACAGTCTTCACATGCAGGGTAGACAAATCCCACTTCACCGAGGTTTGTATCCCATCGGTTACCCTCACCTTGTTTAGCCGGTCAGTCGAGACCGTTTACAGGGTTGGCCGCTGTGAATGCTACAGCTACTTGGTCAGTCGAGACCGTTTACCGGGGTGTGGCCGCTGTGCATGCTACAGATACTTGTTCAGTCGAGACCGTTTACGGGGTGTAGCCGCTGTGTATGCTACTTGCTACTTGGAACCACAGGTGAGAGCTGGGTGCCAGGTGGGGACCAAAGGTGGCGAACTACCACTGGAGGAGTACGACTGCTCCCCATCCAGAGGTGCTACCCCTCCCATGGACACCCCATACACCCCAAAACGTGTGTCAATAATGTTACACTTAAGTTATCTCACGCTTAAAAAAATATTTATTTTTAAGTTACATAATTACTGCCTATAATTATAGTTACTAAAGAATTTTAGAAAACCACAAAGAAATGACATCATTTACAAATAACTAGTCAGATTTAGAAAAATCAAGAAACCAATCAGTTTCGTTCGTAATTCTTATAACCGTAATATAATGTTATTAATGTTTGAAGAGTTACCAATTGTAACATCTGCTATCTTAGTTTCTGTAGTTTACATTATGTATGTGCGCTTTGTGTTCTGGTGTTTTTTATTTTTATATATAATATTTAGAAATGTAAGATAAATTTCGCATTGTTCTATGTTGTTAAAAAAACAACCCGTAAAAAACCAAGTTTTTGACTATAAATCCTTTATGTACGAGAAGTAATTAAAAGAATGTTCATTATAATACGCAGCGCCAGACAATCCAGAAATACAAAATTGCAGTTGTGTCGTAAAACGTGTTTAATATAATGCGCACCGATCAGGAATATGTTTATAAAAAGAGTTGTCAATAAAATACGCACCTTATTGCGCGACAGAAAGGTTGTTCAATATAATACGCACCGCGACGCTCTATCTCAAAAAATAGCATGATACATAGCAATAAATAAAATAATCTAACAAATGAATAATTTAATTACGGTACATGCGATCGATCTGAAATTTTGATACATTGTTTTTATCTTTGGTACGAAACTGCCTGCAAAATTTCAGCTCGCTATCTTGCGAGCAAGTGGGTTAAAAATCGATCAAAAGTTTTGGCGACAAGCAAGCAAGCAAGCAAGGTCCGCCGCAGACACCACGAGTTAATATAAAGGATTTAAAAATGGCAATATGAATTGTTTTTCCCGCTACGCGGTGCGCCACAAAACACCAATAATGTTGTATTTAAGATGAAATTCAAATTGTTTTTTTTAAACAAACTTTGGATGAATAATTGATTAGAATTTTTTTTTCTTTAAAAAAATGATAATTAATTTATATTTTACAATTTTATGCCTTTTAATATTTGTCACGGATGACCAATTTTCAATGTTACTTGTGAGCTGTGCGCACGGTAGTGTTGTTGGCTTGTTGGAGCGAAAGCGTGAAAAGGGAGAGTTTTTTTGTTTGACGTGTCGGGAATGTGTGTAGAGGTCAGAGAGACGGTTGAAGTGAGGGGGTGTTGTATCAAGAAGTTGGAATTAAAGTTTGTTTTCTGTTAGCAGTGTTCGACTATTTCTTGTGTAATTGGTGTTGATGAATCTTAGAGCAAGCGATCCAGACATAGACTAAGGACGCCTGTGACATTTCTGGGGGCCCGTCCGGGATTTACACAGGAAACACGGACACTGAGGAAGCAACGAGAATGCCAGTCACGACTCTGGGGGAGATCATAGCACTGGTGGATGCCCTGCAACTCAGAGGTGAGGAAAGAAGAGATTACATAGAGAGAGAGGTACAACGAGTGAGAGATGCTGAGAGAGAGGCGGCCGAGAGAGAAATGGCGGACAGGGCGGCTGAGAGAGAGGCAAGGTTAGAAGCCAAGAGAATTGAAGCTGCTAATGTAGGAAATGCAAATGGGACTGACAACAGACCAAGACAGCCTAAGCTTCCACCATTCATAGATGGGGTTGACCAGCTGGATGGCTAATTGACGAGGTTTGAAACTTTCGCTAGGATCAGTAAATGGCCAGAAAGTGATTGGGCGGTGTCACTAAGTGCGCTTCTGTCTGGTCGAGCCTTGGAGGTATACTCTAGAATGCCTTACGAGGATGCGTTGGTATACCAAAAGGTGAAGGAAGTGCTTTTAAAGCGTTACAATCTCACCGAGGAGGGCTACAGAAACTTATTCAGAAAGAGCAAACCCCAGGCAGACGAATCGCCATCCATTTTTATAGGAAGAATTCGGAGCTATTTGTCGAAATGGATTATCTTGTCGGACATTGATAAAACATTTGACGGTCTTAGAGACCTCATAGTGAAAGAGCAATTTATGGCTGTGTGTCCCGAAGATCTGGTGATTTATCTAAGGGAGCGAAATAATGACACCCTGGAGGAAGTTGCCAGAGTGGCTGAATTATTCCTGGAGGCCAGGAATAGAAGCTTTAATTACAGCCATGGTGCAACACAAAATGGTGGTGGTGTTGGAGATGACATGTATGGGAGAAAAGTTGAGGGGCAACAGACCAGATCGGGTCAAAGAAAATGGCAAAGTAGGGCCGAGGAAAGATCAAGGTCAGACATACACTGCTTTGTGTGTCATAGGGTTGGCCATATAGCCCGCTATTGTCCCAGTTCAAAGGAGGGCGAAAATGCGAGCGTGAAGAGGGCAGCAGCGGCACATGCTATTCCAGTGCGTAAATGGACGGATAGCACGTACATGTGTGATAAAAGCCAAAAGGAAGACCGAGAAAGAAAGTTAAAGGTTGTGGAAGGGTTTATAGGATCCAAGAGTGTTGAGGTATTAAGAGATACAGGATGTGAAGCAGTGATAGTGAAAAGACACTACGTCAGAGATGACCAATTAACGGGCGAAATCGGGTTGATAAGAATGTTGGACACCAGAGTAATAAGAGGAGAAAAAGCGATAATAGACATAAGAACACCATACTTGAGTGGCAGAGTGAAGGCGGTATGTGTGGAGAACTCAATAGTGGACCTTGTTGTGGGAAATGTGCATGGGGTAAGGAGCTATGACGACCCAGACATGGAGTTCAAGGGGGCGAGATTGACAACGCCAGAGTGTGGTATGGTAGAGAGGTCACAATGTGAGGTCACATCGAGGGGAAAACAGCCGGATGTGAATCGCCGTGAAACTAAAAATTCACGGGAATGTGCTATGGTCGATGTTGGAGTCTGCGCAGAAACGGAATCAAATGAAGTGGTGAATTCTGGTGAGCATCGGTCGTTTCCCGCATTCCATTCTCGACCAACCACGAAGAGTCAAGTGAGGCGATTCCTTGGACTCACGGGCTACCATAGAGACGTTGTACCAAACTACGCAACCCTCGCATACCCGCTGACCTCCGTGACAAAAAGGGGTCAGCCCGACAGAGTGAAATGGGAAAAAGAACAGGAAGAAGCATACGACGCCTTGAAGAGAGCCATCACAACACGGCCAATACTACACAAACCCAATATGCAAAAGTCCTTCGTTTTAAGGGCCCATGCATCGGACGTTGGACTTGGTGTTACGTTACTTTAGGAAGATAACAGAGGAATACTGCATCCTGTTGCCTTCGCCAGCAGGAATTTCTTTGAAAGAGAGATAAATTATTCTACGATTGAGAAGCAGTGCCTGGCGATTGTGTGGGCGGTCAAGAGGTTTAAACAATACCTCTACGGCAAACTGTTTGTTTTACAAACTGACCAACAACCTTTAAAGCATCTTACTACAGTTCGATTCGTAAGCGCCAGGATTACGAGATGGGCCATGTTTCTGCAGAACTACAGCTTTACAGGGCA
This sequence comes from Ampullaceana balthica, assembly GCA_944989445.1. Classification (NCBI taxonomy): domain Eukaryota; kingdom Metazoa; phylum Mollusca; class Gastropoda; family Lymnaeidae; genus Ampullaceana; species Ampullaceana balthica. The sequence continues at coordinate 181,422 of CALYLW010001687.1, read as the reverse complement.
GTGAAGTACCGGTGAAATCAAGCTCAAGATGTTGTGACATTAACCCAAAGGAGTATTATGTTTAATATTGACATTTTTTAATATTAACTTAATAAATATAATGTTATAAGTTAGTGTATTTAATATAATGAATGTTTATAAACACTATGCCGAGTTATCGGATAGTAATGGTTAAACTGTTAAGTAAAATATGTTATCATTGGTTAGGATTATTTGAGGGCAGATGTCCGTAGTATATTTCAAGTTGTAAAAGGATATTCTAGTGTATGATTAAATGTGTAAATTGGTCATTCGAGATAATGGAAATTTGTCGACATCGAAAAATTTCTGGAAAGGGGGGCATATGTCACGGATGACCAATTTTCAATGTTACTTGTGAGCTGTGCGCACGGTAGTGTTGTTGGCTTGTTGGAGCGAAAGCGTGAAAAGGGAGAGTTTTTTTGGTTGACGTGTCGGGAATGTGTGTAGAGGTCAGAGAGACGGTTGAAGTGAGGGGGTGTTGTATCAAGAAGTTGGAATTAAAGTTTGTTTTCTGTTAGCAGTGTTCGACTATTTCTTGTGTAATTGGTGTTGATGAATCTTAGAGCAAGCGATCCAGACATAGACTAAGGACGCCTGTGACAATATTAAAGACTTGTGTTACGTTTTTTATATGGGTCTAGCGTAAAACATGTATTATAGAAACATAGCATTTGCAAGACAAATTAAATTTAAAATTGTAATTTATAAAGAATTTAAAGGAACTATACATATTTTATATGTACTTTAGCATATATGCTTATCTGACTGCATCGGTTGGTGGGATCGCACTATTTACAATTTTGTAATAGGAAACTTATCTATTTTATTGAAGTGCTATTTCACTTGATCTCGATCCCTATAAGTAGGGATACAATGTCAATGAATAGATAGGAGAATCCTACCAAAGAAATAGCATAAGATCTAATTGCAACAAGATCATTCCACTTGTTTATAAAATAATTCTAAAACTTTCTAATTTATTGTTCATATATATTGTAAAATAAACTTGCCTTTGTTGTCTACAAGAGTAGATACATATCATCTATATATATAATTCTCTACGTCACCCAACCATGCGGAACACCACGCACGCACGCCGACTCTCTCACCAACCCTTCGCCCCCTTCACCAAAGTGAGTATGTGCAAACGAGCATGACGAATGACCCTCACTGGGGTCGACCAATGTCTCGAGACCAACAATGGTCCTTGCGTTCACTTGCATTGTCCTTCATATAATAACGGAGATTCGTAGTGTACTAGTTATCACCTCCGCCTTATACTGGCAAGGTCGTGGGTTCAAGCCACAGCGAAAACTTTGTTGTTTTTTTAATTAAAGGGTAACGGTTGGTGACCATATTGCGAATGTCTCGAAACCAACAATGAGTCGGCAGTCCCCCCCCCCAAATCGACCTTCACTCGCGTTGTATTGATTCCTTTGTGCTGTGGTTTGTGTCCGTTCTGTCTCCACTATCTTTGCACTCTCCATGAGCAAGTCTGCGGCCTATGCTACGCCACGGGGCACCAAGTGTTACATAAAATGGTTATACGTCATCTTGAAAGGACGCTACAACAACGCACGTGTCGCCTAAACGCCTTCGAAATGGACGATACAAAATATAATGTCAGTTTATAACATTAAAACAACAAAAACAAACAAACTGTACTATGTCCAGAAATCAATGAATCAGAAAAAAAGAAGAAAAGAGTCGTAAAGAGGTTTATAAGAAAATAAGGGAATATTGGACGGGGCGAGATGCACCAGCAAAAAGTTAATTTAGAGAATAAACTTATTTAAAAATGTTGAAAGCGCACACCAGATTGTAGGGGCCGTCCTTAAAGTACGTCACGCTCCGAGGTGGGGGGAGGGGGTCTAAGAAAGTGTGACAGTTTGTGACATGGGTCAGGCCATGTGTGATGTCACACATTTATTTTTTTAATACTTTTTTTTCTAATTTAGTTATATTTTTTTAGTAGAATTTAAATAGCTTTACAAATAATTTTCAATTTTTTTTTGAAAATTAGAATTAGCTTTATGTCCAAATAGCATGAAATGCGTATCTCCTGAATGTGTTGTTCATAAATCTGAATTGGATGCAGCAGGACTAATATTACAAATATAAGGATCAGGTATGGTTTGACAATCATGTTCGCACCAGCCAATACTTCACTCAAATTGTTAAATATCAGGACATGAAATGTTGCGCCAAGTTTTACCTTCAAGATTCTTCCCTCCTCCAATCCCAATCAACAAAACAGTTGATGGACTCAAAGCTTCAGAAAGATGCAGATTCTCATAAATGTCCTTCCTTGATTGTAGCACAAACTCTCAAATTTGATGACATTTTGCCAAGATCAACAGAAGTTTTCAAAGTACAACCATATGATTACCAGCTTATTTGATCGACTTTGCAAAGTCGGTCACTTATATTTAGCCTCACAAAAATTGATGAAGAAACATACAGGACAACACAGAGCTCGGGCTCAGGAGAATGTGCCCACCCCCCCCCCACCACCCAAACTGTTCCAGAATCAACTCAGATAAAAAGCATCCGTCCTTTGAGAATAGCTTATAGAAGGCAAAGAGAACCTATGGCAGTTATTGCCAGAAGAGAAAATGCTCATACAGAGGCTGTTGAGTGGCTAGATGAGGACGAGTTGATCTGTCTGCAATTATCCTTCCAGGAAACGATGATGGTGAAAGAATGATGCCAGTCGTAACTATGGATGAAAACTTCATTTCACCGTTGTAAGATGATGTCCAGTGAATATTTTTGAATGAAACATAATTCATAGGACCATACTAAACAGATTCAATATAGCACAAGAGTTGGTCACGTAATTTGTCAATCTAGTCTTATTTTTTAAAAATTCAAATTGTTTTTTGTTTTTTTTTGTATTATTTAATCACTGGGTGATGTCAAGTTTCGCTAATCTACTTATTATCCTGTGTCAATAGATTGCATAATCGGAAGATTATCTAAAACTTAACCTCACTCATTGTAAATGAAAAGGTAGCAGAGAAATTATGTGTATTATACAATTGTCAAGTGAAATTTTTGCCATTTTTATTTTCAAATTCGATCTAGATTGAGTTACTGTTTCATTGAATAACTGTGACAACTGTTGCCAATTAACTATTCTACTATTAAAGTCATTTTAATAATATGATAGTTCTTTTAAGGAGGGTGTACGGGATTTCGGCTCCAGCTCCGGCAAATCCGGAATCCGGCAATTAAAAAAAAATCCGGCTCTGGCTTCTACTCCGGCAGGTTTCACTTCATAAATCCGGCTGGCCGGTAATTTCCTAATTTATATATATATATTTATAATGGCTCCGGCAAATCAGGAATCCGGCCATTTTAAGAAATCTGATTTCGGCTGCAGCCGTATTTCACTTCATAAATCCGGCCAAATTCCGCTCCGGCCGGATTTCAAAATTTTGAATCTGGTACATCCCTACTTTTAAGTGGAAAGTTTATATTTTAATGGTGAAGTGTAATTTAAGTATTAAATTAAATATTTTAATTGGGTGTTAATTTTTTTAAAAAATTTCAAAAGTGTGACGTACTTTAAGGGGGGGGGGTCCAGAGATTTGTGACAGTTTGTGACAGGGGGGGAGTGGGGGTAAAAATGGTCAAAAATAGCGTGACGAACTTTATAGACGGCCCCGTATGAATGTGTTGTTCTCACTGGTGTGTTAAAACCGTGCCGCGCTAATCCCAACATTTCAACTTATGAGAAATGAAGCTCAATAAGAGCAGGAAACTTTATCGAAGATTGTGATGGAAGATACTAAAATTACATCATCAAAATGTGATTTGCAGGTATTATAAACTGCTGCGCGTTGTCGATAGTATATCTGCCCGGGAAACATTTGTACTGACCATCTGGTCATGTAAGGATTTATTAATTTTAAACTTTCATTTTATTTATCAATTAAAACATTAAGTAAAGAAACACTTTAGAAGACATTGAGAGCAGATAATTGTTAGTGAAGCAAATAATTAGACAATAATTATAGGAAATAGTTCAATATAATCTCACTTACCAATGATCCAAAAGTTTTGGCGACAAGCAATCAAGGGTGCACGTAAACAGCACGAGTTAATATAAAGGATTTAATACTAAAAAATGTAAAAAACCAAGTTTTTGATTATAAATCCTTTATGTACTAGACGTAACTAAAAGAATGTTCATTATAATACGCAGCGCAAGACAATCCAAAAATACAAAATTGCAGTTGTGTCGTAAAACATGTTTAACATAATGCGCACCGATCAGGAATATGTTTATAAAAAGTGTTGTCAATAAAATACGCACCTTATTGCGCGACAGAAAGGTCATCAATATAATACGCACCGCGACGCTCTATCTCAAAAAAAACAACAAACATGATACATAGAGAAAAAAAAGAGATAAATAAAATAATCTATAAAATCAATAACTCAATTACAGTACATGCGATTGATCTCAAATTTTGATACATAGTTTTTATCATCGCAACCAAACTGCCTGCTAAATTTCATCTCGCTAGCTTATGAGGACGTCGGGTTAAAAATCGACCCAAAGTTTTAGGCGACAAGAAATCAAGCAAGCAATCAAGAAACCAGACAAACACGAGTTAATATAAAGGATTTAAAAAGGAATTCTTTGGGCTAATGGAGACTTATTGGGGACATATAAAATCCACTGTATATATATTAAAATTCCATCGTGTGTGCGTGTACACGGAACACAAGCCCACTATTGAATCGGCTTCTTCCAGAAAACGCGTTTGTATATTAGATATCTACGTACACATCATATCTATGTACTATACAAAAACAGCAAACTCTTTTCTGCTTTCATTTGTATTGACATGCATGACAATAATCTTAATCCACTTGACCTAACTGCATCAAATATCCTCTCAGTAACATTTAAAATTAATACCTTAAAAACTGTGCTAACGTGCCTTTTAATATCAAGCCAATTTAAGAGCATACTGTTTCATTATATTTGCACATTAAGTAATACTGTATTTTTTTTACAAAGGTTGGTAAAGAAAGTTTATTTTGTGCTCCACTCGAATTGCGATGTCAAGGAATTGATGTATTCAATAAAGTTAATCAGTGGTGGATTAAGGAGGGTGCTGCTTGGGATAAGCCATGGGGCATCACCTGATTTAATTGCCCCGAACTGATTTAAAATGTATAATACAGCAGGTTGGACCGGACCTCAGGTGGAATTGCAGCCAAGGGCCTCGTGCAATCTTAATCCTAAAATAAATACCATGATGAGGTAAATTTAACATAGTAAGACTGTATTGCTGTTTCTGTTGCCGGAGCTTTAACTGTGTTTGATCATGTCCGTGGTTTTTTGGCTGTCGCAAGTGAGAGGAATTCCGAAATTGAAGCTCACCACTGTATGATCCATCGTCAAAATCTGCTTGTGAAACATTTAGAACTTGAACTTGAGGTCGTCATGCATGATATGATCCAGATTGTAAATTCATTGAAGAACACGCACTGCAAACTTTACTGTTCTGTAACATATATAGATGATAAGATTAAATTTACAGACTTACTCTAACAACGAGGTAAGTTCAGTACATATCTTTCACGTGGCAATGCTCTGAATAGAGTATGGGCTCTGAAAGCGAAACTGTAAACATTTGTGGCTGGTCAAAAGCATGCTCTGGCAGAGAAGTTTATGAAATATTGTTGGGTTGAATATCTCAAATACTAAGCTGATATTCTTGAGCATGTGAATGCGTAAAAAAAAGAATTACAGATGGGAAAGTATCAATAACATTTTAGCCCTAGAATGATTTAAGCAATGTCATAAAAGCGTTCATATTGGAAACAAAATCAGAAGGAAACATGTTAGCGGCCTTTTAAAGTTGGCCGTATACGAGAAAAATTAAATTGTGTAAATATAACTTTTGATGACATCAAAGCTTTAGTTATCAGACATCTTATCAAGCTGAAATAGTGGTTTACAGTTTATTTTCCCAGTTGTTAGTTCGAATGTCAGTTGGATTTCAGATCTTTTTCTAAGAGAAATTGCGGAAGTACCAAATAAGCCCTAAGGGCTGGCAGAGGCACTTCTTGAGTTTGAATACAATAATGAGGCATTTATTGAATTTGCAAGCAAAGCAGATCTGACACATTAGTGGATATCACATGCTGCAAAGGCTTTCAACATTTCAAAATTTCAGTTAGTTTATTGCATTAGCTCTGATTGATCATTATATCTAGAATGACCAGGGCAGTTAGGCCTATAATCGTTTTAACCATCTATATTCGACTGTAAATGTTTATAATTACATTAAATAAATTCCCCTTGAAATTTCGATAATCCGTGTCGTTTTGATATATCGATACTCTGTGTCGTTTTGACTTTAAAAAATCTACGCGTAACGCTTTTCAGATTAATTTTTAGATACTTGTCAGGCTTCTAAAATTCTGAAGTTGCGTTTCTGCTGGGTTTTAGACCTAGACCCATTACTCGTCTCCCCCTCCCCCCACCCCGTCGTCGGAGGTATCGTCAAAATATAATTTTATATTTTGGAGAAACGGGCAAAAAAGTTCGCTGACCCCTGGTTTACTGGATCATACCAACGACATCACGCATGGGACATTTCGTTGTGGCGCACCTATCATATATCAATGCTTATAAACTAAGATATTTATTTACTTTGCATTATGTCAGTTCACGTTAATTGTGATGGAAATAGAATAGTATGTATTAACCCTTAAATACTGTCACATTTCTTTATTCTTTGTGGTGTTGTTTATAGACTTTTTTGTCGGCACTAGTATATATAAACACTTTAAAGCTGTGACATTTATTCACTTTTTGTATTGCAAATTCAATTTCATTTTGTCGGCAGTAGGATACATCAACACTAGAAACTCTAACATATATTTTCTTGGTACCCACTTGGTGCCCATCAGAGGAAAAACATGGAACGTGTGAGGGGTAAAAGTGTAATTATAATTCGTTGTTAGTAAATATGACCACTGAAACGTTGACACAATTTTTACTGAATATCAAATTAGCATGGATAAATACAACAACAAGGAGCACAAACTAAGTGAAGGGCGAACACAGAGAGGTCACAGTAGAAAGAGAGGGCGGGGTGAAAGAAGAGAGGTCACAGTAGAAAGAGAGGGAGGGTTGAAAGAAGAGAGGTCACAGTAGAAAGAGAGGGAGGGGTGAAAGAAGAGAGGTCACAGTAGAAAGAGAGGGAGGGGTGAAAGAAGAGAGGTCACAGTAGAAAGAGAGGGAGGGGTGAAAGAAGAGAGGTCACAGTAGAATGAGAGGGAGGGGTGAAAGAAGAGAGGTCACAGTAGAAAGAGAGGGAGGGGTGAAAGAAGAGAGGTCACAGTAGAAAGAGAGGGAGGGGTGAAAGAAGAGAGGTCACAGTAGAAAGAGAGGGAGGGGTGAAAGAAGAGAGGTCACAGTAGAATGAGAGGGAGGGGTGAACACAGAGAGGTCACAGTAGAAAGAGAGGGAGGGATGAACATAGAGAGGTACGCCAGCTGAGAATGCATGCCGCTCGACCACCTTGCCCCCGTAATTTACATATCATAAACAAATATAATGTAAGTTAATTTTGATATAAGGCGTTGTAAATGCCATGTGTTCAAAAGCTTTTATTTATACATTTATATATTCTGTCATTTCCACTGTGGACTTCATTTTAGTAGAAGAAATTAATCGTTTGAATCGTGTGAGGGAGGTAAGGGACTACAACATAATCTAACGACACGGGTAAAATACATACTGGCTACGTCAATGATTTACGTTGACAAGTATTACAGATTTGCAATTTGACCTTGATATACTAAAATTTTAAGTTGGTTAATGTGCGCTGTTGATGTGAAGGTTGAACTTATTCACGTAGATTCGAAAACATCACTCTCTGTTCTTGAATGCATCACGACCGCAGTTCACTCAAAAAATGTTTTATATTTCAGGAGTTTCGTCTAAATAATGACGTCATTTACTATTATTAAAATGAAGAAAGTTAGATTGTATAAAATAAAATAGCAAACTTTTTTTTCTATTTAGCTATACATTTATATTTTAAATAAAACTACAGTTATGGACTGTGTTTGTTATTCAAATGAATACATACATAGTATGGCTTTCGGTCTTGTTGCACTAGTTTTCTTTGTCTTATATTTTTACTTTAGTCTTTTCACAAAATAAATAAAATGGTATTGAAATTATAATAAACAAGGGAAATGATTCGTCGTTAATATATTATATATTTTTGTCGAAATGTTAAATGAAAATATTACTTTCTCTAAAATCTTATTTAAACAAATTATGCTTTTTAATTTATGTAAAAAAATTAATCATAAATATTTTGCTTTAATGGCAATATTTTTATTCTATATATAACTACCTAATAGACTCAACGAAAAACTATAATTATTTATACGTTTGTATATAAACTTATACTATAGAAAATTCATTGTGGCAATACGATTTGTAAGTGTCAGGGAAACACTACACAGTAAGCAGTTTGACTAAATATGATTTATATATTAAACATTAGATAACAATGTTATACATTTCTAAAATACAATTTCAAAACATTAGTTTTATAATCATTGCTTTCATAAGTATTATTCAAAGAAATAATTATTTTGTATTCTTACTGCATTTTAAATCCAATTACTTAACCTTTCAAAAACGTATTAGACCCAAAGAACAAGTACAGATCAAAGTGTACGAGTGTTGAGAAATCACTTGACCCGTGTTAACATTAAGGCCAAAGAGTCTGACAACAGCCCAACCATAAACCAAATAGGAATGAGAGAGAAAGTTGACAACGTATAGGCCCCCACTTAGAAGTTTTCTTGACTCCTTTTACAGTTGATCCCGTTTGGAGGCAAAGACGGTCAGTGTCAGTATGGACAACGTTTGATCCTTGAACGTGGGAGTTTAATTACTGGTCATGTCAAGGTGTTAATTGACAAGGTCAATCTATTGGCGAGATTACGTCAGCTGAGCGCAAAATATCGATCGACCGATGACCAGAGCTCGAGTTCATGTCGTGGCCAAACGAACAACATATGATTTTTGTAAATAAAGAGCATTAAAAATATATCAGTATAGAAATAACAACAAACGAACATAATTAAATTCCAAATAATTATAGGGCTTGTAAGTTTTTTCAATAACATTTATCCTGTATTTTATTACTTAAATTATTTAGAACTCTTTTTTTAAAAATAGCAGATATTTAATTTTTAGGGTTATTAAGAAAAAAGCGAAACTAAAAAGCTCAGATATTATTTATGTGTGGAATGTCAGCCTGGTGAATAAGCAAGACAACCCTATCTTTTTTCCGACTGGGCTTTAGGTGGGGGGGCCTAGATGTATAGCGGCATTAGCCACGTCACCTTAAGCACATTCAGGTTACTGTAAAACTGTAAATATAACTAGAAATAATGTAGATTAATTAATTTTTTATAAAAGATTTTTTATGAGGGTTCATGTTCAATGCTATGTTATTTGCATCTTATATGAACGTTTAATCCTTTTACGTATGTCCATAAAATGATATATTGTACATATGCTTATTCAGATATTAGTGACTTAAGGTTTATGTACATACATTTTAAAACACATAAATTCGGCGATTGTCGTAGCTTCAACCATTAATTTGTACATAATTTTTCCATTCAAAAATTGTCCATGAAAGGAAGGAACAGCTATTGAATGTATTTATTGTTTTTATTTGTCTCAATTGCTGGTCCAGACCTCGTGTATTTCTCTCACATTGTAGACTGGTTATTTTAATTTAAGCATTTAATAGCAACTCGGCCTTGTCGCATTTGTTGCAATGATATTTTTAAATACGCATTAGTGAACTACCACAACCTTGACTAAACAAACAGATCTATATTATTTATTTCAGGTGTATACATAAGCAGAAATAACATGTATTGATTCTAGGAAGTAAAAAAAATGCTAATAATTATTTTATTTAGCAAGTTTTAAAGCAGTGTGTAATATAGTTTAATCTAATACGTTTTAGAATAGGTTTATACTATTATTTTATTTAACATGTTTAAATATTTTTTTTCTTATCTATGTTTATATTCTAAGGCCACAAATTCTAAAAGACAAAGTCATATGTTTGATTCTACAGGTTATAAACTGTAACACAACCAATCAGTTGTTACGTCACACCAAAGAAACAGATTCTTACACAAAAGCTCTGTTTTTGAGACACACATATTCTGAACATTTAATGTTTATGATCACATTAAACAAATATTAGTATTAATTTACAGACCATTTTCTTAAATGTTGGCACCTATATAATGACGATGGGTGATACAGTGTACTGTGAATGCATTTGGCATCTCTTTTTACACGCTTTTATTTACAATGTTTACAATATATACAATGTTTGTATGTTGTATCCATCCACACTTCCTTCCATCCTTCCTTCAAAACTTGAAACGTAAAATTATATCACTTCTGATGGTCCTAGAGATCTAAAAATGTTACCACATATAGATCTTGGATGACAATGCATTGTATCAAAATTTCAGATCGATCAAATGTACCGTATTGAAATTATTGCACTTTTAGTGTTTAGTTTTTGTCTATATAAAATATTATCACTTGCGTCAATGAACCATGCCTCAATTCGCCCTAGAGGGATAACATTATTATAAATTTAAAAAGTACTAGCAACATCAAGTCTTGCTGGACGAAATATTAGCGTGATCGATTGCCGACATGGGGGTACGAGGTTCAATTTTCAGTTAGGGGAAAATGTTTATTTTTTGTATTATACATATTTAGTGCAATTTCTATATGTAAATAAAAGCGTGTCCTTTTAAAAAAAAGATTTTTTTTACATTTAACTTATTTTAAATATCCAAGCACAACACTTTAGCGCCCTACAATCGCTGGAGCGTCATCTGTGACTTGCGATAAGATATTACGAGTGTTTCTTTGTCTTTAAAAACAACTGATTGAAAGCATTAACTAAGATTTTTTTAAAGTATCAGTTCGCAATGTTTGATCAAATAGTAATTCTTTGCCTTTTATCTTCCTTTGTGAGACTCACGTATGCTGAAAGTTAAAGCTTAAATTTTTGGTCAAGTTGACTCGTCACGTTGAATAGAAAAAATGAGATAACTTTAAAATGCCACACAATGAATCTTGAACATTTTGAGCCATTTCTTTAATTCTTCTGTGCATTGTTGCAGTGCTCAAAGATATTTGCTTAATAATATCAGATGCTTGCTCGTGTAGTACAATATATTTTACTTCAATTAAAAACCGGTATAATTAGTTCCAAAAAAAGTAATGGGGGTGAGACTGCAATCAGGCTTTTAAATAGGTAAATTTATAATATAAAAAACAGGGTATTAGTAGTGCTGACAAGTCGTAACACAACACGTCTTGTCAGGACTTCTTACGGCCTGTTTTTTTATATTATAAATTTACATAATTAGTTCCCCATCAGTAGTATGAGGTTTTCCCGATTGGGAAGCACTTACCAAAATATTGTAAGAATCAAACAAGACTTCGACAACTTATGTGGTTGCCGTTGAAAAGATTTTTTTTTAAAGTTATTTGTTTGATTGTTTTTTCTTTTAGTGTACTAAAAAAGGATACATCCTTATTTTTTTATCTCCATGAATTTTAGTCGAATGTTCTTGTATTCTGGAAGCCTTTATAGCTTTTCTGAATATATAAATAACATTTTCTGAAAACTTTCATTTGTCTTCTATGCTATCAAAACCTTTTTGTGAGTTATTCTCCCCCCTCCCCCACATTCAATTGTGCTCATCACCGAAGACATGGACCGCTGCATTGAATGTAAATATAATCGTAAACTTTTGAAAAAAATAACAATTAATTAATCATTAATTTCGATTAAAGCCAAAAATTAAAATTTTAGATGCCATAAGTAACACTTATTAAACGTTCTTGTTGAGAATGTAAATAACACTGGAATGTCTCCTTTATATGTCATCTTTTAACAAACTACGCAAAAATACAAGTGTGTTGACATTATTTGGTTCAAGTGATAAGCGGATCTAATTAACAGACGTACTGAACAATCATTTACATGGAACTGAGGTAACTGGTATGACCAAAACTTCTTTTCCAAGGAATGACATAATCGGATATCGGTGTTCATTAAGTTTCCACCATTGTAGAGGGTTAATGGATACAGGAATTTCATCTCCATTTTGTAACGCAGTAATTCATCGGGAGAGATGTCGTCATTTGTGGTCTCTGAGTAAGACTCCATTACTGCCATTAGCTTAATACGCTTTTCATTTGGTTTGATAAGTAGACGAAGTTTTAGAACCGTGGTAGGAAAACTTTATCAACATTTTGAACATTCTCGTCTGTCAATAGTTTAAAACCAAAATTTTCGTGTAATCGTCAGGATATTTATTGTTTATCTGGCCACTTTTTTAAAATTATTTTTAAAAAAAATGTTTTTGACTTTCAAAAATTTGTAAGTGATTAATCGGTTAAATTTAATTTATCGTCAACATTTTTTAACTATTCATCGAGCAATTTATCGTTAATTTTCGCAGCCCAAATATATATATATATATATATATATATATAAATATATATATATATATATATATATATATATATATATATATATATATAAATATATATATATATATATATATATATATATATAAATATATATATATATATATATATATATAGTTTGATAGATAGATGGATGGATTGATGGATGGGTGGCTGAATGACTGGATTGATGGATCGATTAGATAGATGGATAGATAGATATGAAAGAAAGTGAAGTGATGACAATATATTGTTATTTTTGTACTAAATTAATCTGATAGTAAGAGCATGTTAGTAAATCATTGAAATGTTATCCGTTATTAAGGAGATCAAAGTCAAGTGGCATGCCACTTAGATAAATATAATAACTAGCATTTGTAGGCGCCAAAGTTATCATCATCAATCACGCGAAGGAATACATGATGGTAAAAGTTCTACATTATTAGTTTTCTAAATTTGATGTCACTAGGATTTTAAAAATGTATTTTTTCTTCGAATTTAAATATTTATATAAATAATATTTAGTTATATGCAGTACAAAGTGTAAGAAATGTATATACATTGAAATGTTATCCGTTATTAAGGAGATCAAAGTCAAGTGGCATGCCACTTAGATAAATATAATAACTAGCATCTGTAGGCGCCAAAGTTATCATCATCAATCACGCGAAGGAATACATGATGGTAAAAGTTCTACATTATTAGTTTTCTAAATTTGATGTCACTAGGATTTTAAAAATGTATTTTTTCTTCGAATTTAAATATTTATATAAATAATATTTAGTTATATGCAGTACAAAGTGTAAGAAATGTATATACATTGAAATGTTATCCGTTATTAAGGAGATCAAAGTCAAGTGGCATGCCACTTAGATAAATATAATAACTAGCATCTGTAGGCGCCAAAGTTATCATCATCAATCACGCGAAGGAATACATGATGGTAAAAGTTCTACATTATTAGTTTTCTAAATTTGATGTCACTAGGATTTTAAAAATGTATTTTTTCTTCGAATTTAAATATTTATATAAATAATATTTAGTTATATGCAGTACAAAGTGTAAGAAATGTATATACATTGAAATGTTATCCCGTTATTAAGGAGATCAAAGTCAAGTGGCATGCCACTTAGATAAATATAATAACTAGCATCTGTAGGCGCCAAAGTTATCATCATCAATCACGCGAAGGAATACATGATGGTAAAAGTTCTACATTATTAGTTTTCTAAATTTGATGTCACTAGGATTTTAAAAATGTATTTTTTCTTCGAATTTAAATATTTCTATAAATAATATTTAGTTATATGCAGTACAAAGTGTAAGAAATGTATATACATAATACTATGTCGCATAGACTTTTAGATTGCAATTTAACTGTTATTAAAGAAAATAATAGGATTTTCTCATTAAAGTTGACACTTAAATTGTCTCAATTACAAACCTCATATTAAGTGGTCGATAGCAGTGCTTTTTAGTGCGGCGTTCATTGGTGAAAATTATATTTAATTGCACGCTAGATATGACAATAGAAAGTCGTTTAATTTATAAATTTACCATTTTATGTACATGTGAGTTCATACTTTGTTCAATGATTTTTATTTCCATTAATGTGAGCTGATCGTTTTTTTTTCAAATGTATTAAAGAATTTACTTGCTAAACAATGTTTTGATCATACAGAACTGTCAAATTGACATACAACACTAACATACAGACACAATTGACAAGTAAAATAAATAGTTGTTTATATTTTTAACAACTGAACATCTCTCCTAGTGATCTCAACAAACAGCTGTTCCTTATAAAAGTGACAAGTCAGAATTAATTTTTTCAGAACTTAGTTAATTGTCGTTAGGGGCGCAAATTTTCATTTTCATTTCATTTCATTTAATTGTCGTCTTGGCTTGATTGACGCTATAATTAGTGACCAGGGACGAGAGTTTGTGAACTTGTGTATGGACCGCCTGATGGATCATTTCCAAACTGATCACTGAATCGTATCTGTCTATCAACCACAAACAAATAGTCAATCGTATCTGTCTACAAGCCACAAACAAATGGTCAATCGTATCTGTCTACCAGCCACAAACAAATGGTCAATCGTATCTGTCTACCAGCCACAAACAAATGGTCAATCGTATCTGTCCACCAGCCACAAACAAATGGTCAATCGTATCTGTCTACCAGCCACAAACAAATGGTCAATCGTATCTGTCTACCAGCCACTAACAAATTAAAGTATCAATTACACGTGAAAGTGACAAATATAGGTACCAAGTCGCACTCCCTACATTGAAGTAAGTAAGTAAAATTTCACTTTTCAGACCATGTTGTCCTATGGGGCAAGTGAAGCAGCGTTTACAAGTTTCAATAGCCCGGCATACAAGGGGATTGTGTGGCTAGCACAATGACCAACCGCCTTTACTTCCCCAACTGACATAGGCTACCCACTAGGAGCTGGGTGGACTCAGGGACGCCCAAGGCCCCAGGAACAAATACTTTACATTGATTCGAACATTGAAGAGTCTTACATTAAACTACTATCTAAAATGAATAGAGATAAAGATACTTCAACAACAAAGAAATTAATATAAATTAATCGTTAAAGTCAGCAATTTTAGTTTGTTTTGCTTAAACTATATATGTGTGTGTGTGTGTGTGTACTTGTGTTGTTTGTATTTAGATATAATATTTAGAAAGAAAAGATAAACGTCGTAATATTCTATGTTGTTAATAAAGGGCAATGGAAAATATCGTTCCCGTAAGCGATGCACCTGAAAGCACGGGTGCTGCTGTATTGAAATTACAATTTAAATAAAATAGTTTTTAACCAAATTTACTTTGGACGATGTATGACAGGAATTTTGAAATTAAAAATTGTAATTACTATATAATTTATATATCCAATACTCTTAATATTATAGAACTAGATTGTTCCGGGGCGCCGTGGCGCCTTCGGCGCCCACTTCTTTTAGGGCGCCTACGGCGCCCACCTTATTCATAAGCAAAAATTAAACTTGCTGAAATGTTCACAAAGTATTTTTATAGGGGCCGCCACTTTTTTTGTCAAAACCCCAAGTAACTTATCCTTGTTTGATAAATACGAAATATTAAACTTCCTGAAATGTACACAAAGTATTTTATAATTATAAATCATCAAATCCTATTTTTACATCGTTCCCTTTTTCCAAAATTAAGATATAAGCTAAAGCAATGACGTCATATAATATATTTTTTACAGCGCGTCTTTAATTTGTAATTAATTTGCACACCTTTTGATGCACACCTTGTGTTAAATATAAGATCAACCAATGACGTCATATTAAATATTTTTACAGCGCTAATCACCACACGATTATTTAAAACTGCTATAGACTGTTCTACATCATGAGCGTTCCACATCCAATGAGTGACTTGGGCTTTTATATTATACTAGATTGTGCTGCGGCGCCGTGGCGCCTGCGGCGCCCCCTTTTTTAGGGCGCCTACGGCGCCAACCTTTTTCAAAAGCCCAACTAAGTTATCATTTTTTGATAAATACGAAATATTAAACTTTCTGAAATGTACGCAAAGTATTTAATAACAGGAGTTGTAGGGCGCCTACGGCGCCCACTTTGTTTTTTGTCAAAAGCCCAAGAAACTTATCCTTCTTTGATAAATACGAAATATTAAACTTCCTTTTTGTTTGATAAATACGAAATATTAAACTTACTGAAATGTACACAAAGTATTTTATAATTATAAATCCTCAAATCCTATTTTTACATCGTTCCCTTTTTCCAAAATTAAGATATAAGCTAAAGCAATGACGTCATATAATATATTTTTTACAGCGCGTCTTTAATTTGTAATTAATTTGCACACCTTTTGATGCACACCTTGTAGTTTTAAAATATAAGATCAACCAATGACGTCATATTAAATATTTTTACAGCGCTAATCACCACACGATTTTTTAAAACTGCTATAGACTGTTGTACATCATCAGCGTTCCACATCCAATGAGTGACTTGGGCTTTTATATTATATATATTGTGTTACTTAAAATTTTGTATGAACGTAACATAAATTTGTGTATAGAAACATAAAATTAAAACTAAGAATTCGATTTTAAAATTGCTTTTATTTTGAATTTAAAAGAACTAATGATTTTTTTATGAACTGTAACAAATATGCTTACTTGACTGTGTGAGCAACAGGCATAGCTTCGGGTCTATCTTATTCTTTTATTCAAGTTTTATGTAACTTGATCTCGATCCCTATAAATAGGGATAAAATGGTAACGAACAGTTGGAATTCTGCTATCCTAGATAAACGAAGTCCTATTTAAACAAACTCATTTCACTGGTTTATGCCATAATGCTTAAAATCCATTCCTTATTGTCCATATATATTGTATACTAAAATTGCCATTTTTGTCTACAAGAGTGTGTGTCACAGGAACATTGGACAATTAGGATCAGGAAAAATAACATCACTCAGTGCAGAGTCGGGACTTGTTGTGGGGCCAGGAGGTGGGACTTGATGTGGAGCCAAGAGATGGGGCAAGGACATACATTAAGAAGCTGAAGGTCCCCGTGTCTGTACACGTGACAGTATCAGCCGTATGTTAAACTCATTTTAAATGACAGTAAAACTAGTTATGCCACTTTTTAATCTTACGTTTGATCATGAAATTGACGAATAGAGTGACACTAAAACTAGCTATCCCACTGTTTGATCGTGTTCTATATTGTATGTCTGAACTGTGTGCACGGCGTTGTGTGGTCTCGCTGTTCTTCTAAAAGTGATCTCCTTTAATAGGTCTTTCTAAAGCACCATTTCCGGTATGACTGTCTACTTTGACCAATTGATGGAACCGTCTCCTTCCAGAGTTAAACATTCTGGATCCTCATCAACATAGCTTTCAAGAAAGTTCAAAGGTTAAACCAATGTATTTTAAATTTTGGTTTCACTGTAGTCTATTTTAAGGCATGTTTAAATACAACAAATGTTAAAGTATTAAAGCGCGGTAAAATGATCGAAATATTATCGATGGCTGCGCCGATAAAAGATCAGGAAAACTGATGTAGTGTTTTAAGTAGGGGGTGGAGGGATATTGTTTTTTACTATTCCCGGATCCGGATCCCGTATACGGATATCTCCTCACCTAAGTGTAAGAGCTAAGGGGGTGTACTTTACTACTTTTTATTTAGTGTTTAATACTATTTCCTATTTATTAAAATATTCATTATCCGACAAATTGATATTGTCTACAGTGACAGTCGTTGACACTGTCAACGTCAACGATAAACATTTTACAATGAATTGAATGAACGACCTTGAACAATGTTCAACAAACTGTGTAGTGTACCGAGCGAACAGTGTTGTATTAAGTGTGTAGTGTGGTGTACAAGAAGTCTTGATCTAGAGCCATAATAAAAACTGTTCTTTTATTCAGAAGATTTAAGTTTAATATGCCTATGGTTAACTTAGTGTGTTATTTTATGTAGTAAAGTAATATCTATACTTGTAAATTTTAAACTTAATATTTTTTATCGTTTTGAAATTAACGTTTTACTATAGTATGTTTTGCGTAGATTTGAATTATTTTGCAACGCGTGTTTATTTCCTTATTTTGTTATATATATATATATCAGACGCATTTGTTGTCTGTCGTCTGTCCTGGATGTTCCCTCTTAACTCAAGATCCAAATAACGTGAAATGTGGTACACGTACACAAAATTATACGGAAATGTTTCGTTCCATATATATAAGATACTGGGGGCCGGTGGCCAAAAATGTAATTTTTCCTTATATGAGCTCTATAAAAAATAAAAATAACAAATTATCATATTTCCCGTGTAGGTAGAAGCATAAACCTTTCGGTAGTTGTTAAGTATCATTTGGCGATGGTAACGGGTAAAACAATTATATAAATTATCACTTACTGGGGGCCAGGGGCCCTATTGTAGTTTTTTTTCTTATATTTAAAACTGACTCAACACTAATTCTTCAGCTGCCCGTGAAGGTAGAAACATGAAACTTTGGGAACTTGATGAATACACTCTTATGACGATAATTGTCGAAAATAATTTTAAAAATTTGACTCATGGGTGGCCGGGGGCCTAAAACCGTTTTTTTCCTTATAAGGTTTATATAAAACTGAATCAACACTAATTCCTTATCTTTCTTTGTAGGTACAAACATAAACTTTGGAAAGTTGTTGAGTACCCTCCCGTGATGGTAACAGTCGAAAAAAATTTTCACTAACTGGGGGGCGGGATCCCAAATGTTATACATATAAGACGCATTTGTTTTGTGTTTGTCTGTTCCCTAATAACTCAAGATCCATACAACCAAATAACGTGAAATTTGGTACACATACACAAAATTACATGGGAAAAGTTCTTAAACAGGTTTCGTTCCATATATATATATACACTGGGGGCCGTGTAGGTAGAAGTATGAAACTTTCGGTGGTTGTTAAGTATCTTTTGGCGATGGTAACAGGTAAAAAAATTATATAAATTATCACTCAGTCTCTTGGGATTGCTGGTATAGACTTGCAGACACCATGCTTTTCTCATGTACAGTTGTATGTGGCCTGCTCCAGAGTTGGCAAAGAAGAAAATCTTTTTGTACACACTCCAAATGGAACTGCCAAAAGTGTTGTCTATCACATTACTTTAAGTTAAATGTACCCTTTATTGCATGCAAATAAACAGTAAAGTACGCTTCTATCAGAAAACCTTATTTTAAACCCGGGATAAGCCGGGTCCTTGCCCTAGTTAAATATATATAACTTAATGTATAACTTAATTTTTTTCTTAACTCATTTTGTATAATTGTAATATTCATAATAGAAAAGAAATAAAAATTAAAAGACTTAATAAGATATGACACGTGAGACAAGCAACATTTTTAAAAATCATTTATATTAATTCGTGGTGTCTGCTTGAGGCAGGCGGGCTGTGTCCTAAAATATTTGAATCGATTTTTATCCCACGTCCTCGTAAGATAGCGAGGTGAAATTTTAGCAGGCGGACTCGTGCTGATGATAAAAATGATGTATCGAAATTTCAGATAAATCGAATGTACCGTAATTAAGTTATTGAATTTTTAGATTATCTTTGTTTATCTCTATGTAACATGTTACATTGTTTTGCTATAGTGTCGTGGTGCTTATTATATTGAACAACCTTTCCTGTCGCGCAATAAGGTGCGTATTTTATTGAAATACTTTTTATAAACATATTCCTGATCGGTGCGCATTATACATAACATTTTACGACACATAACTACAATTTTGTATTTTTGAATTGTCTTGTGCTGCTTATTATTATGCACATTTTTTAGTTATGTCTCGTACATAAAAGATTTATGGTCAAAAACTTGGTTTTTTAAGGTTTTTAAAATTATTTTTTAAGTTCGCAAATCTAATCACAATTGCAACTTCCATTGAAAGTTCTCCACAAAAAAAAACAACAACAAAGAATATAAAATCATTACAATGATATAACTTAAATCGCATAAGTAAAATGTTTAAATATAAATACTGAATTGAAATTATTGAAATTATGTTTAATGTTATGATTTATGGTTATTGTTTATTACTTTTAATATATTTGTTTATAAACTTATTAATATTAATTTAATTTATTTTCAATTAATTCTTCACTACGTTAATATCCGGATCCTATCCGGATCTGCCATAAGCATTTCAAATCCGGATAGTGGCGGAAATCCCGATATCCGGTCCGGATATCCGGCATGCTGGATATTCGGCCACCCCCTAGTTTTTAAGTAAGATAACATTACTATTTTTATAATGTATTTATTCATTTTAAGAAAATTATAATAAATTTGTGGTTTTTTTTAAATATTGTTTTAACGGACAGTTTTTATAAATGTGTGTAGATCAGTTTAGATAAATGTGATATACGCTTATCTTTTCCCCATGCTTAGAAATGGATTGTGTAACTAAATTTGTTCTCAATGTTTGTGTCCGCGAGTGTTTAGGTGTAAGTTTGACTTTGTTTATGATCGTGTTTCCCTTTGTCTGTGAATCTATGATTAAAGTTTAACATTTTCCGTGTGTGTATGTTACGGACAATGCGTGAAATTCGACCATTTCGCGAATCGGCCGGCAAATTTGCGCGTTGGCCGACAAGTCTGGCCAAAGCCCGAAGTACTTTCAACTAACAATTGCCCGATGTGGCATTGGAAGACTGCCTGGTTAGCGGCACATTTGTCGCTTCTCGTGTGTTGGTGTGTATGTGGTAGGAAAGAGGTTGCCTAGCTGTGACGATAGTATTGCGGTAGTCTGTCCTTTTTGGAGAAGGTCCGGCATTGTGACTAGTTAATTATTATTATTCTGACACAGTTCTTTCATTGTGAATATATATGGCCTGAAATAAAACTCGTACACGGAAACAGAGGAATAGTCAAAGTCAAGGATTGGTCGTACGTAACCGAGGAATAGTCAAAGTCAAGGATTCGTCGTACGTAACCGAGGAATAGTCAAAGTCAAGGATTCGTCGTACGTAACTGAGGAATAGTCAAAGTCAAGGATTCGTCGTACGTAACCGAGGAATAGTCAAAGCCAAGGATTCGTCGTACGTAACCGAGGAATAGTCAAAGTCAAGGATTCGTCGTACGTAACCGAGGAATAGTCAAAGCCAAGGATTCGTCGTACGTAACCGAGGAATAGTCAAAGCCAAGGAATCGTCGTACGTAACCGAGGAATAGTCAAAGTCAAGGATTCGTCGTACGTAACCGAGGAATAGTCAAAGCCAAGGATTCGTCGTACGTAACCGAGGAATAGTCAAAGCCAAGGATTCGTCGTACGTAACCGAGGAATAGTCAAAGTCAAGGGTTCGTCGTACGTGCCAAACAAAAATGTTCAGAATATGATGATGACATGGATACAGACAAATGAATCAAGACATTGTACTGAGAGTCTCAGATTTGTTAAATTCATGAAAAACCGTTCTTTAGACTAAGGCAATCAGCAGTCACCATATGAGGCCATGTTTGACTGTAAGGTAAAAGTTGGGACTGAGTACCTCAAATCTGGCCTGAGAGGTGATCGATAATGTATCTACGGAGGAAGACCTTATCACCGTCCAAAAAGTAATGGAGAATAGTATAAATGCAGAGACTGCCTCTAGGAATGGAGACGATGCCATGCTGGTGTTGGAACCATCGGAAAGTTCAGACCTGTTGACTGACTATAAACATGCGAAAAAGATGTGTATAGTATGTGAAATAGAGTGTAGTTCGGCCCATTTTTTAAAAGTTCTGCAGGAGAGATCTGCATGCAAATTTTGGAATCTACATTGAATCAGACGAAGGATGCAGAGGTAAAATAACTTGCAGGCTATGTCATAATAAACAAGAAATCAAGAAGAAGAGGACAGCAGCTCACAACAGTTTGCAAGGTCAAGCTGCGAAAATGCTTAGAAATTCAGATGCAAAATTTCCACCAGTGAAACTTACAGATTACGTCCGCGTTCGTATACCAGATGTTGACAGAGGTCGCGTTGATCCAAGAAGCGTTATTGCAGTTGTCATTGACGTTGCAGATGGCTTCTACAAGCTTGGAACAGATCATGGTGTTCTCAAACATCATTATTCCAGTAGCGAGTTTTATATTGTACATTAGAAACTTCTCACACTTGAATCTGTGGGCATAGAAGAAAAGTCATTACAAACCATCGCGTCTTCCCAATCACTGACTGGTGACCAAGGCTACACTCTATGCAAATGCATTACTATGTGCGTAAACAAAATCGCTGAATCTGTATAAATAACAAACGAGTATGTAATTCTAACTCAGGTGAGTGTATGTTTGACATTGTCAGTGAGTGTTTAAGTGTAAGTTTGACTTTGTTTATGAGTGTGGTTCCCTTTGTCCGTGAGTGTATGAGTAATGGTCTTTATGATAAAATAATTATTCTTTTCCTAGAAACATCTAATATATTGCATAAGTAAATGTATAGAAAAGTGTCTTTTGTTGATATTTGCTTTAATGTTAACACGTTTTAAAAATTTGATCAGTTCAATGCTGATATGCACTTTTAGTTAAATACAATGGAACATTATCAATTCATAACCGTCTATTTTGATAAAGTAAATTAGCATTTTTTTTACGAATCTTTTACAGTTTTATAAACATTTACATATCTGTTAAGATAAAGGTGTTATAATATGTATGACTATATAACACTTTTTTTTTACAAACGTCTATCCGATGTTAAGCTGCTTTTGTAACGTTTTTAAGTAATCCACTATGACTTCTTACTTTTTCTTATAAACAAACACAAATTTATATTTAAAAAATAAATAAAGTGATCGACTCTTGGACATAAACATTAAACCACACACCGCGGCACGAAGTTTTAGAGCTACCCAAGTGATGTAATATTACTAAACCAATATGTTGTCATATACATTGAATGATTCATCACATTTATAAGTTATTCCGTATTTTGACAGATCACATTAACTTATAAGCTGTTGATATACGAATATACGTTGGTTAAAATATCCCACACTGAAGCAATCACATGACATGTTTGTCAACAATGACGTCATCAAACAAAGTGGTTCAACTACTAAATTACATTTCACCTCAAAATAATGCACTTCCCACACCACACATGTTGTCACATCAACAAACATATCGGTTTATGTTAATACATCTATCAATAAACATAGAAATAACAAACATACAAAGAATAAACTATTGCTTAACATTCCATTCTTGCTTGTTTATTGTATCTTAAAATTAGACACACTTGTTCTAAAATATTTTACAATAAAAGAAACTATAAATATATTTATAGATATAACCTGTAAATATAACTTTTAAATACATCATTGTAAGGATGGTAATGAAATATTGTACTAAAATACATAAACAAATACTAATGTTACATCGTAAAATGTTTGAGAGAGTATTGTTGGAGGCGGGGCTGACGATATGTGAGTTGAGAGTATTGTTGGAGGCGGGGCTGACGATATGTGAGTTGAGAGTATTGTTGGAGGCGGGGCTGACGATATGTGAGTTGAGAGTATTGTTGGAGGCGGGGCTGACGATATGTGAGTTGAGAGTATTGTTGGAGGCGGGGCTGACGATATGTGAGTTGAGAGTATTGTTGGAGGCGGGGCTGACGATATGTGAGTTGAGAGTATTGTTGGAGGCGGGGCTGACGATATGTGAGTTGAGAGTATTGTTGGAGGCGGGGCTGACGATATGTGAGTTGAGAGTATTGTTGGAGGCGGGGCTGACGATATGTGAGTTGAGAGTATTGTTGGAGGCGGGGCTGACGATATGTGAGTTGAGAGTATTGTTGGAGGCGGGGCTGACGATATGTGAGTTGAGAGTATTGTTGGAGGCGGGGCTGACGATATGTGAGTTGAGAGTATTGTTGGAGGCGGGGCTGACGATATGTGAGTTGAGAGTATTGTTGGAGGCGGGGCTGACGATATGTGAGTTGAGAGTATTGTTGGAGGCGGGGCTGACGATATGTGAGTTGAGAGTATTGTTGGAGGAGGGCTGACGATGTGTGAGTTGAGAGAATTGTTGGAGGCGGGGCTGACGATATGTGAGTTGAGAGTATTGTTGGAGGCGGGGCTGACGATATGTAAGTTGAGAGTATTGTTGGAGGCGGGGCTGACGATATGTGAGTTGAGAGTATTGTTGGAGGCGGGGCTGACGATAAGTGAGTTGAGAGTATTGTTGGAGGCGAGGCTGACGATATGTGAGTTGAGAGTATTGTTGGAGGCGATGCTGACGATATGTGAGTTGAAAGTATTGTTGGAGGCGGGGCTGACGATATGTGAGTTGAGAGTATTGTAGGAGGCGAGGCTGACGATATGTGAGTTGAGAGTATTGTTGGAGGCGGGGCTGACGATATGTGAGTTGAGAGTATTGTTGGAGGCGGGGCTGACGATATGTGAGTTGAGAGTATTGTTGGAGGCGGGGCTGACGATATGTGAGTTGAGAGTATTGTTGGAGGCGAGGCTGACGATATGTGAGTTGAGAGTATACATGATACGTTGTATTGTATGATAATTGGACCCAGTGAAAGGTTTTAGTCTAATACATTTATCAAATGTTGATGTAAGTTTATATAGTCACTGTTTCAACAAGAAATTACTTTAATATAAAAAGAACAAGAGACAACGTGTTATTTATACAATTGTTGGAATAGTTGGAAGTAGGGGCGCACACATTAAGGTCAGAGAGACAAGATTTATTAACTTGGATTTGTTGAGTCACAAAGTGTATAAAGTGGAGATTAGCAAAAATCTCAATTTCAATTTTTTACAAAGTGTACAATAGTTCCCCTTATACTCTGTATACAATAAAATACATATTAATCTATGTATGTCCTCCTTGATGCATTGTTACACCAAACTTCTGATAGCCATTACACTTTAGGAACTTTGTTGAATTCGCTTCTGCTCAGGTTAATTTCATTTTCATAATTTAAGTACAAATCATTGGGGTACCGGGATAAAAAAATGTGCATTTTCTGTGGAATAATGTTAAGTACCATTTCCGGTTATCGTAATTGCTCATACGTTGATAGAAACCTAAATCTAGGATTGAATAATATTATATAAAAATCCATTTAAGCTAAATGAAAGAATATTAATCAATCTGATAAATCCTTGTCTAATTGAAACAGTACTCACCTAACTGAAACAGTACTCACCTAACTGAAACAGTACTTACCCAACTGAAACAGTACTCACCTAACTGAAACAGTACTCACCTAACTGAAACAGAACTCACCTAACTAAAAAAGTACTCAAGCTATTGTGTTCAGACTCACAGACACACCTAGAGACAAGATAACCCAACTGTATTGTTCACTCAGAAAGATATAAAACGTCCGTCCATCTTTGTATGATTACAATACTACCCCACCTTCCTATACTCTTTATACGAGAATGTAAAAATAATTTCCTTAACATCCATTGTGTTACACAGCAAACGGGCTGGTTAGTTATAAAGTGCTCGACAGGAAATGAATGAATAATGTTTTAGCCTAAACGCAAACATACAACGTGTATATGCATATCAATTGTTAAGTCTGCTTTTTTAGTTAGTGTAGCTTAAATTATGTATGTGTGTTTTGCCCTTGTCTTATTTATTTTTAGATACAATATTTCGAAAATAAAGATAAATGTCACTGTATTCTATGTTGTTAAATGATGGTAATGAAAACGCGTTTTTCTAGTTTGCGATGCACCACAAAGCACTGGCGCTGTAGTATTTAATATGAAATTTAAATTGTTCTTAACCAATATCAAAATTGCTTTGGGCGATTAATAATAAGATTTTTTGATATATATTAGATCTATATATATATATATATGAGGAGCTCAAGCGAAAAAACGGCTATGTGACATTTTTGAAATTTTTTAGTTATCCTCTGTATCTGAATGAGGATTAAAAATAGAATGTTCTGAAAAAGATTTTATGAAAAAAATATGTCTCTGACCCTATTAAGAATTCAATTCTACTTAGTTAATTTATGTATAATTTTGAACTTTTAAACTTGAATATCTCAAAAATTCAAAAATGTGACATAGTTGTTTCTTCCCTTGAGCTATTCATATGTTTTTGACTCTTAATATTATGACTTGTGTTAATTAGTTTAAAAAAAATTAAAAGCCACTAAAAAATGCTTAGAAACATACATTTTGAAGGACAAAAATTGATTTTCAAATTTTATTTATTTGAATTTTAAAGAACCATACAATTTATATATGTACTGAAAAAAATAATTTGCTTACCTAACTGTTTAAGGAAATAGTGTATCTCCCTTCCGTTTTGTAGATAGAAAACCAGTCTATTTTATTTAAGTGTTATGCCACTTAATCTCAATCCCATATACATAGGAATACAATGTCAATTAATTTTTAGGATTCTTTTATCCAAATTTCAACAATTTTTTTCACTGGTTGCTGTCATTATTATTAAACATTTACAAATTTATAAACGACATATCGTGTATAATAAACTTGCCTTTTGTTGTCTTTAAGAGTAGATACTTACATGCTAGTAAAGACGGTAAAAAGCAACGCACGTGTCGCAAAAATGCCTTCGTAAGAGATGGAGAAAATACAATAAAATATGATTATATATATACGAGAAATCAAGCCCGTCCAAGGACGTTCCGACACCGTTCGGTGGCATGTTGTAACTCCCCTCCAACAGCCGTCTCAACCGGCATACATGTGCATCACCTCAAAAATACTATTCATTATAGTTAACATAAATATCTCGTAAAAACGGAGTTTTTGACTATAAATCCCAACGCGCATAACTTAAATAAAGTCTTGGAAGAAATAACTGGTTTTGAACGTCCGCGTAAACGTGTTGAACTTGATTGGCTATAGGAGTCATATGTGTTTGAGGGACGAATCGCTATCGATGACCGCACGGAACATATCCTTTTATTATAAAAGATTAGTATATAAGATAAATAAATAAATATATATATATATATATATATATATATATATATATATATATATAAAACGAATTAAAATGGATTTAGTTTTATTCAATAAATAAGAAAAAGAATAAAACAGTCGTGCAAAGCTTTATTGGTACTAAGGGAACATTGGACAGGCGAGGTACACAAGCTATAAGTTAAATTTGAGAATCAACTTATTTAAGAATGTGTGAAGCTCGCACCAGATTGTATGAATGTGTTGTCCTCACTGATGTGTTAAAACCATGTCGCGCCACTCCAACATTTTGACTTATGAAAAACGATGCTCGTTAATAGCAATAATCTATATAGAAGATTGTGATGTAATATAATATAATTACATTATCAAAATTGGTTTAGTGGTTATACTTAACTGCTCAGTGTTGTGGATCAGATATATTTACCTGGTAACATTGGCACTGACCATCTGGTCATGTAAGGACTTATTGATCCAATCGTTGTATAACCTTTGAACGTTCATTATATTCATCAAGTTAAACATTAAGTAAAGAAAACTTTTAGAAGTCATGGGTAACAGATAATTGTTAGTGTAACACATAAGTAGTTTGTAATTCTTAGAAATAGTTCAATATAATCTCACTTAAAAATGACTTTTTTGTTGTTGTTAACATGAAGTTTTTACAGTGCTGGCATCTTAATAAATAAATATTAAAAACCTAATACAGAAACAAGAGACGACAATTACGATCAAACAATTCTTACATGCAGACAGACAACACAAATAAACAGACATTTACATACAGACATTATCAACAATTAGGGGCCGTCCATAAATGACGTCACGCGATTTTTGCCGATTTTTGACCCCCCCCCTCGTCAGGCGTCGTCACAAAAACTTAGACCCCCCTCTAAAAATACGTCAAAAATCTTTGATCCCCCCCCCTCTAAAAAATGTATTTTCTATTTGAAAATAAATATGTTTCAAATCACTTTTATTGTCAATTAAGTATTTATTGTTTATTTAGTGAAGATCTACATTGTAATATCGTAACCCGCGTGAAGCATTTATAAAAAACGTTTAACTGGCCTTCCGAAAACGAACTGTGTTAGCATCCTTAGATTATATTTTATTTTAATGCATAAAAATTAAACATTGACTATAAATAATCACAGTTAACGTCTTTGTTTAGAAAAGAATTATTTAAAAATAACATTTCATAAATTTATTTTAAAAAAATCCCTCAATTGACTGACGGGCATCCCGTAAGAAAGAGGTCGGCGAACAGAAGTAAATAACCTCATCTGGGGTCAAAAAGGGAATTCTTGGGGGTAATGCAGACTCATTTGGGACATATAACATCCACTACAATCCACTAGATATATTAAAATACGTCATGCGCACGTGTACGCTTGGAACATACGCCCATTATTGAACCGGTTCCTTCCAGAAAATGCGTTTTTAAAAAAATGTGACAACTATGTATTTGTTACCTATGTACTATACGAAGACACCTAAATCCATCCTACTTTCTTTTATATTGACACGAGTGACAATAATCTTAATTCACACGACTTGTCTGCATCACACATCCTTTCTGTCATGTTTAAAATTAATGCCTTAAACACTGAGCTAAGAAGAAATGTTGTTTTGTGCTCCTCTCGAATTGCGATGTCAAGAATTTGATGCATTCAATAAAGTTAATGAAAAGTTGACTAATTTTAAGACGGCTCATTTACCATTATATCTAGAACAGTGCTTCTCAAACTTTTTAGTATGACGGACCGGCAGGAATTTTTTCCATTGCACCAGGGACCGGTGCACTATTTTCCCTTCACTGACAATTTTTTCGGTCCTGTTTTTGAGAACATCTGCGGACCGGCAGCGGATGGCCATCGGACCGGCACCGGTCCGCGGACCACCACTTTGAGAAGCACTGATCTAGAAGACTAGAATGGCCAGGGGCGTTTGACCAAAAACCAATCGAACAATTATATCAAACTTAAAACGTTTTTAATTTTATCAAATAGATTCCCTCCTCCCCCTTCCCTTTTAACGACAAAGTATATTCCGTGTCATTTCGACTGAAAATATCTACACATTCAGATCATTTTAGTCACTTGTCATGCTTGTAAAACTTACCAGTAGCATTTTCGGGCTAACGACGCTCTCCCAAATCCCCGCGTCATGTGAGCAGGACCTATAATCTGGTGGTTTGGGGGGGGGGCAAACGCACACATAAACTTGTATATTTTGGCAAAATAAATCGACGACTTCTGCCATGAGAGAACCAAACGGAGCTGCGGTTACATCACAAATGCTTTGATGTCAACATCAAACGAAGCAGTGTAACAATTGCATACATTATCTTGTGGATTCTCAAACTTAAGGATTATAATTATATTTAATTTTCGTGTCTTTATAGCTTACGCCATATAGCGTCTGATGGCCTACCGACCGGCACATTGAGAAGCACTCATTTAAAATTTAAAAAAAGTCATTAAATAAATTGTAAGCGACCAAATATTTCAGTTGAAGTTTTATTTAAAGTTACTCTTTTGATGTGACGTCACATTTCTTCACCCACCCTCCCCCCCCCTCGTCACGCATCGTCACAAAAGTGTGACCCCCCTCCCCCCTAGGTGCTTGACGTCATTTAAGGACGGCCCCTTAGTATAATTTAAAAGATACAAATGTGTCGATTGTTGTAGCCTTAACCAATACTTTCTACAGCTTGTTCTAGTCAACAGTTGGCCATGATGAAGCTAGCATATAATTATGAAATTACAGTTTAACGGTTTGAATATTAAATATCAAACATAATCCTGTTTATTTTTCAAAATCCTGAAGAAAATAAAAGCGTTGACAATAATTTGGCCTTAAGAAACATTTATAAAGTTGCAGGGAGCGCTTGCTGTCCGCTTGTTATGTGATATAACTCGTAACATTTATGGTTGCTGTCGGTAGATAAGTATTTAACAGTTTTAATCAAATATCGGCAAAAAGTTGCAGGAAACGAACATTCAAAGAGGAAAGTATTATTCGTCTGCCAGAATGGGAAGACGACTTGCCATTAATCGATAAAAAATGTAAGAAAATTTGTATAGACATTAGACAGGATTGAGACATGATTTGTACAGACATGAGACAGGATTGAGACATGATTTGTATAGACATTTGACATGATTGAGACATGATTTGTATAGACATTAGACATGATTGAGACATGATTTGTATATACATTAGACAGGATTGAGACATGATTTGTATATACATTAGACAGGATTGAGGCATGATTTGTATAGACATTAGATATGATTGAGCCATGATTTTAAATTGTGTTTTGACTAAAAATGGTAATAAACATGTTACAAGTTTTAGGGTTTTAATTAATATGCACTTAAGTTTGAAAGAACATATGTATTTTTAAAGTCAGTTTACTTAATTTAGAAAAGATTATGGACATGTTTTTGAAGAATTTGAAAATAAAATATATCTGTATCGGTAGGGAAACCAAACTGGAGTTTTCTAGATAAATTACTGAACGTTTTTTGGAAATTGACATAATTTAAACGGCCTTATCATAAGAATCGCATTGGAGTTGAGCGTGGTTCCAATTATATTCTGTTTGTATGGGGTAGACGGGAAGCAACTAAAGTATTTGAGTACTGAGGCAATCAGAATAAGTCAATATAGTGTTAGGAAGAGGAGCTCGCTGTATTATTTCTATCGCACATTTGACAAGGATTATGTTCATTTGTGTTTGTTGTTTTTCTAGTACGTAACACATACAAAGACGTACGGTATTTATTGCAATACTATATTTTATTGATTTCAATAACTTGTATTTAATATTGTGACAAAAACATTATGAGAGTTGGACATTATAAAAGACTGGCAATAGTGATTCTTATACGAAAAACTGATTTCTCCAATTGATCAAGTATTAATGTCCAGACAGTTGGACTGTGTGACCAAAAAACAGGTATCTCCAATTGACCAAGTATCACCGCCCAGGTAGTAGGACTGTGTCCACTCAGCAGACAAGTAACTGTGATAAATGAGTGATATTACAAACTACGTGATCAGCAATTAGCCGCGATAAATAACAAGCATCCTGTCAAAAAGACCGGTACTGAAGTTACGAAATCAACACCTTAAATACGACCAGTCAGAAACCTACATACGACCAGTCAACACGGTACATACGACCAGTCAACACTGTACTTACGACCAGTTAACACTGTACTTACGACCAGTCAACACTGTACATACGACCAGTCAACACGGTACTTACGAACAGTCAACACTGTACTTACGACCAGTCAACACCTTACTTAAAACTAGTCAACACCGTACATACGACCAGTCAACACTGTACTTACGACCAGTCAACACTGTACAAACGACCAGTCAACACTGCACATACGACCAGTCAACACTGTACATACGACCAGTCCACACTGTACTTACGACCAGTCAACACTGTACAAACGACCAGTCAACACTGTACATACGACCAGTCAACACTGTACATACGACCAGTCAACACCGTACCTACGCCCAGTCAACACCATACCTATGACCAGTCAACACTGTACATACGCCCAGTCAACACCGTGCATACGACAAGTCAACACCGTACATACGACTAGTCAACACCATTTATACGACCAGACAACACCGTATATACGACCAGTCAACACCGTACCTACAACCAGTCAACACCGTACATGCGACCAGTCAACACACATGATAAGCGTTAACTTGACGACCATATCGCCACCCGCCATGACCACCGTTCCTCTGACAAGACCAACACCTTATTTATGTACACTCTGACTGAAAGTTCATACTTACCTAAGGTACAACCAAAATGTCACCATTCCAGCTAGATGACAAACATCGTTCGTAGACCCGGTCATCAAACTGACC
This sequence comes from Ampullaceana balthica, assembly GCA_944989445.1. Taxonomy (NCBI): domain Eukaryota; kingdom Metazoa; phylum Mollusca; class Gastropoda; family Lymnaeidae; genus Ampullaceana; species Ampullaceana balthica. Next base: position 149,421 of record CALYLW010001687.1, on the reverse strand, counting down.
CACAGATCATTGCGTATCTACTAACAGACATCAACCTACGACACCACAAACACAGTTAGGACAAGACGAGAACAGTTATATAACGGTTACATGGATCATATCAACCTTCGACACCACAATCATAGGTAGGACAAGACGAGAACAGTTATATAACGGTTACTGGATTTTATCAACCTTCGACAACACAAATAAGGGTAGGACAAGATGAGAACAGTTATATAACGGTTACATGAATCATATCAACCTACGACACCACAATCATAGGTAGGACAAGACGAGAACAGTTATATAACGGTTACTGGATTTTATCAACCTTCGACAACACAAATAAGGGTAGGACAAGATGAGAACAGTTATATAACGGTTACATGAATCATATCAACCTACGACACCACAATCACAGGTAGGACAAGACGAGAACAGTTATATAACGGTTACTGGATTTTATCAACCTTCGACAACACAAATAAGGGTAGGACAAGATGAGAACAGTTATATAACGGTTACATGAATCATATCAACCTACGACACCACAATCATGGGTAGGACAAGATGAGAACAGTTATATAACGGTTACATGGATCATATCAACCTACGACAACACAAGCATGGGTAGAACAAGATGAGAACAGTTATATAACGGTTACATGGATCATATCAACCTACGACAACACAATCATGGGTAGGACAAGATGAGAACAGTTATATAACGGTTACATGGATCATATCAACCTACGACAACACAAGCATGGGTAGGACAAGATGAGAACAGTTATATAACGGTTACATGGATCATATCAACCTACGACAACACAAGCATGGGTAGGACAAGATGAGAACAGTTATATAACGGTTACATGGATCATATCAACCTACGACAACACAAGCATGGGTAGGACAAGACGAGAACAGTTATATAACGGTTACATGGATCATATCAACCTACGACAACACAATCATGGGTAGGACAAGACGAGAACAGTTATATAACGGTTACTGGATTTTATCAACCTACAAAAACACACGCATGGGTAGGACAAGACGAGAACATTTATATAATGATTACATGGATCATATCAACCTACAAAAACACACGCATGGGTAGGACAAGACGAGAACAGTTATATAACGATTACATGGATCATATCAACCTACGACAACACATGCATGGGTAGAACAAGACGAGAACAGTTATATAATGATTACTGGACCATATCCAGAACACTAAGCATTGGACAGTTCATTATTGCGCCACTAACATACACAGGTGTTTATAAACTAAGATATTCATGTACTCTGGATTATGCCAGTTAAAGTTAATTGTGGTGGAAAAAGGGTGGATTAACACATTAAAACATAAAATATACATATTTGAAATATATTAACAAACTGAAATGGGGACAGGGAATTGTTTAAATCGAACTCAGTCTATACTAGTGATAGAAGAAAGCTAACAATTCATTGAAATGTTATCCCTTATTACAGATATCGAAGTCAAGTGGCGTAACACTTGGTTAAACAAAATTGTTATCGCATGGAGATGGATACTGCAGCCTTAAATCAATTCGTCAAAGTACTACATGACGGTTAATGCATTAAAGTTATAGTTTTCTTAATTTTAGGTAAATAGGTTTATAAAATGTATTTTTTCTTCCAAAAACACTATATATATGATGTTTATGTACATGCAATAAAAAGTGTAAGCCATACAAATAAGTACTACTCTTATCATATATATTTATAGATAGAAATTTAAACGAATTTAAAGAAAATAATATAAACTTCTTCTTATTAATAGTTCCGCTTAAGTTGTCTGAATTAAAATATCTTATTAAGTAGGTTTATAGTGGTGCTTTTTAGTGCGACATTCATCGAAAATACAATTCCATTGCACGTCAGATATTACAACAAATAGTATTTTAATTTTTAATTTTCCCTTATAAGTTATATCCAACCTTGTCCATGATTTCATTTCCATTTAAATTTAATGTTAAATGTATGTTTTCCAATATATGAAAGATTTTACTGGCAAAACTACAATAACAATAAACTTTATCAAACTAAATTGCAACACTAAAAATCAGAAAACTCTACCATACTAACAACAATAAAAATCAGAAAATTCTAACAAACAAAGAGACAACAATTAAAATCAAACAACTCTTACAGGCAGACAGACAACAACACTAACAAAGACACAACCTTTACATACAGACAAGACTAACATCTCTATTATTTAAGAAATACACAAAGAAAAAGAATAAATCTCTGAAAGGAAACACCTTAAACAGTCAGAACAAACTTATAGACATACAACACAAATCATCTTAAACACAGACAACACAAACCATCTTAAACACAGTCAATACAAACCATCTTAAACACAGACAACACAAACCATCTTAAACACAGACAACACAAACCATCTTAAACACAGTCAATACAAACCATCTTAAACACAGACAACACAAATCATCTTAAACACAGACAACACAAACCATCTTAAACACAGTCAATACAAACCATCTTAAACACAGACAACACAAATCATCTTAAACACAGACAACACAAACCATCTTAAACACAGACAACACAAACCATCTTAAACACAGACAACACAAACCATCTTAAACACAGACAACACAAACCATCTTAAACACAAACAACACAAACCATCTTAAACACAGACATCACAAACCATCTTAAACACAGACATCACAAACCATCTTAAACACAGACAACACAAACCATCTTAAACACAGACAACACAAACCATCTTAAACACAGACATCACAAACCATCTTAAACACAGACAACACAAACCATCTTAAACACAAACAACACAAATCATCTTAAACACAGAAAACACAAACCATCTTAAACACAGACAATACAAACCATCTTAAACACAGACAACACAAACCATCTTAAACACAGACAACACAAACCATCTTAAACACAGACATCCCAAACATGTATACATATCTTGCAATCTAAGAGACCACAGTAACATTAGAGAATGTAACAGACAGAGAAACTTAAAGACAAACAACTGTTGAATACCGACAGACATCAATAACAATCAGAATAATATTACAATGAGGATAGACAATACTAACTTATCCAATGTACATGAAACCGAGAATCAATAACAGACAGAGATAACCCTTATCACCTGTGACGCTAGACAAATGATTGGCAATTCCAGTTCTACCTGGTTGATGGCTTCCAAAGGTTTTTGTTTAACATCTACCAGTACCCTGTTTACAGTCACGGTTCACTGAGTAACCATTGGACGCCCACCCATAACGCACATACTGTTACATTGTCGTATTGAACTCCTCCCCTGTGATCACTAGACGCCCATCAATCACTTCCTGTACTTTTACATTAACGTCATGGGCGTAGGGAAGGGGGGCAAGGGGGGATTTGCCCCCCCTACATTTGAGAAAAAAATATGTAATTTATTAAATGCATTAATAAATGTTGTATTTTAACTATTACAGCACTAATTTGTAAGTCTTATTAATTTCTAAGGCTTTTTTCAACCCTTATTTTATAATGAACTTAAATTTAATTGAAAATTGTACCTGTATGGCATTGATAGTTAAAATATAAAAAAGTGGAATTTTTTTGCCCCCCCCCCTGGAAAAATTCCTAGCGACGCACGTGATTGCCGTATTGGAACTACGACCCTGCGACATCTGGAGACCAAACCACATGTCGTCATCAAGTCCGTGTCGGAAAGTGCAACTGGTTCAACAGTCGAAATTCTTTCATCTACCCTGTATTATACGCACAAGGAGCGAGGCCGTCACTCATCGGCAGATTTCAGCTCTCCCCCACCATGGAACACCACGTGTTTCTGCACATAGTTTGATGCTTCCCTGCCTGCTTAAGCGGAACGGTATTTTCTCACACATGGATTCACGTAGAAGTGTTTCCCCCTCCCCCCCCCAGCTATTCAGCGAAAAGGTCACCCCCACACGTCTACACGTCATAACAAGAACATCACGCGCCACTAGACAGATATACCTCTCTACTACGGAGATAAATTGTACAAACAGATCAAAATTAAGTATTTATACAGATCGAGACATGTTGTTGATGTGGCAGACATAGGTATGATTATATTGGCTAGAAGGGATAAAGATGTAATTATTTTTGGTTAGGAATTTTGTTCAAATTCTATTTATTTTAAAAATTGTAATTAATTTGTTTGTTTTAATACGTTCGTTCATTTGTGGAAATCTGTTACGTCCCTTGTGTGTGTCTGAATTAACACAGTAATTACTATACCCCTGGGCAAGAAAATCCAATCATTTCACCAAAACATGCATTTTTAAAAAAAGTTATGTTAAGAGGTGTCACTTAAACATTTAGTTGGTTAAAAGAGACATGAACAGATTATGTTTTTGTGACATAACATTTTATAATTTAATGTAAGAAGACAACTAGAAATGTAAATCCTTAATCAGATTATATATAATTTATACAAACAAGTTTTAACCTTATAAATTAATACATAGTCACAAATTTGTTTGCTAAATCAAGAAAAAAATCATTTATGACTGTATTGCATTAACGTTCATAAATTGTATTTCCCGTAAACGCTGAACCACAAAGCACCGGTGCTGATGTATTTAATATGAAATTTTACTTGAAATAAAATTGCATTGCCAATGTAATATAAGGATCTTAATATACTAGTTTGTGCTGCGGCGCCCCATTTTTTTAAGGGTGCCTACGGCGCCCAGCTTTTTCAAAAGCCCAACTAACTAGTCCTTGTATGATAAATACGTAATACTAAACTTTCTTAAATGTACACAAAGTAATTTATAGTAGGGTTTGTTTTTTTTTCTTTTGTCAAAAGCCCAAGTAACTTATCCTTGTATGATAAATAAGAAATATTCCAGAAATATACACAAAGTATGTATATAATATAGGTTGTGCTGCGGCGCCGTGGCGACTGCGGCGCCCACTTTTATTTAGGGCACCTACGGCGCCTACTTTTTTCAAAAGCCCAACAAGATTGTCCTTGTATTATAGATACGTGATATTAAACTACCATAAATGTACACAAAGTATTTTATAATAGGGGTTGTAGGGTGCCAACGGCGCCCACTTTTTTTTTGGTCAAAAGCCCAAGTAACTTATCCTTGTATGATAAATACGAAATATTCCTGAAAAGTAAACAAATTATTTATATAATATTTTTTACAGTGCTAATCCCCACACGATTTTTTAATTAATTTTAGAAAGCAGCGCACCAAATTATTGCACCAAAAAATAACTATTTGAGTCAGTCAGCACTGCTTACAACACACAATTTTTTTTAAAAAGCAGAGTGATGTCCCTTAGCGTTATGCGTGAGGCAGTCAGCGATAATTGAGCTTAAATATATTCTTAATAAATACTAGTGTATCAGCTGTCAAAAATGACGGAAGTTTTCAAAATACACATCAGATTAAAAAATAACGTACTACACGACCTTTACTTTATTATTTTTCCTTACAAAATCGATCGCAGCGCCTCCTTACAGCACTATAAAACAAAATCGATCGCAGCGCCACCTAACAGTATTACATCCATCGCGGCACCACCTAACAGCATTACACCCATACAGACAACGGGAAGTATGTATATTGATGTTATAGAATGCAAAAATAAAACAACAACATAATTTATTATTTGAATAGGAAGTGAGCTACTAACGTGTGTTTTTAAATCAATTAGATTTTTTTACAAATATTTAATTCAAAGGAAGAAAAAAATTGTTAGACTCGCACATATTTAAAATTATGCAAATTATAAAATCTATTTACAATACCAAATATATATGTTTTGTTCTCAAATGTTAAGACAGATGAGGTCAAACATAAATATTAGCATCACCCAAGTATCACACCACTTGACTTCGATCCTAATTTAATATTCAATAAAACACTAGGTTTCTCACATCAATCATAAACTGAATCAAATTAAAACATGCTGCTGTCCATGTTTGCGCTTTCTAAATAATTTTAGTAGTTGTATTAAAGGAGTTACTTCAGAGCATAAACACACTTGACATTACTAACTGTAAGTCTTTGTAGACATGACTTCATATTTACTGATAACTTTATCATTAGTAATTTTATTGAATTAACCTTGTCTTTTTGACATGAAACATACTAACGTATTTTAAACTAATAATATTTTCTCTTTTTTTCTACAATACACATTTATATATAAATTTATCATAAGTAATTTTATATTTCTAATCGTTTCTTTGTTGACATGTCCGATTTATCATTATATATACAATTAGCTGGTCGATAGCATTATAACCCTTATATAGGACTGTACATTTTCAAGTAAATTCCCCCTTTGATATGGATCCTCCGTGTCGTTTTGACTTGAAATATCTAATTATAATCCTTTTAAAAATCATATGTTTACACTTTTCAGAAATCTAAAACTTACAAGATCTGTTTTCGGCTGTCAACAGCTTTTACGACGCTCCCCCCAAACCCTCGAGTCGTGTTGGCAGGACCTCCCACCTTGGGGGTTACCCAATAAATTATTATAGTCCTATTGGCTCTTTATGACGGACTCATTAAACCAACTAAATGTATCACTAGAATAAATAATTGTCTCACTAACACTATTAATCAATATATCAATAGACCTATATCATTTTTTAGAAGTACTCACCTAACTGAAATATGACTCATCTTACTGAAAAAGTACTCACGTTACTGAAACAGTATTTACCTTAATGAAACAGTACTCACCTAACTAAAACAGTACTCACCCAACTGAAGTATTACTCACCTTACTGAAACAGTACTCACCTAACTGAAACAGTACTCATCCAACTGAAACAGTACTCACATAACTGAAACAGTACTCACATAACTGAAACAGTACTCACCAAACTGAAAAAGTACTCATGTCACTGAACATATAAAATATGTAAAAAATAAAGGTAAATGTCACAGATTTTTAGTGTTAAGTAATGGAAATATAATTTTTTTCACGCTAGTGATGCACTACAAATTACCGGTGCGGTTGTATTTAATATATACATATACTTTTTTTTTAAACAAACTTACTTTGGGCGATTAATGATACGAACTTTTTTTCTTTAAAAAATGGTAATAAATATATAAATTATATTTCTATGACTCTAAATATTGATGACCTGTGTTACTTATTTTGTGTATCAATGTAATATTAAAAAATGTATAGAAACATGGATTTCGAAGGACAAATAGATTTTAAAATTGTATTGATTTCGAATTTAAAACAAACCATACAAATGTTATATGTACTTTACATTTGTAATTTGTTACCTTACCGCGTAAGGTATGCACAACCTAACAGCCTCCTTTTCTTTGAATATAAAACCAGTTAATTAAGTGCTCTGTCACTTTATTTCGATCCCTTTAAATAGGGATACAATGTCAGTGAATTGCTAAGATTCTCTTATCCCAGATAAAACATTAGTCCAATTTCATCACTGTAATTTCACTGGTTTATGCCGTAAATCTTAACATTTATTATCGTATAGTCCACAGGTATTGTATAATAAACTTGTCTTCGTTGTCTACAAGATTGGATACTTCATATGTTATATAAAAGGGTATTACGTCAGCTTGTTTGAATAGCTTTGTTAGCAGTATAGAACAGTGCGATTATTAGATATTAAAATATGTTAGAAACAATGATATGTTTTTGGTTGCCTCTACCCTCACGATATTTAAACATCTGAGTTAGGATTTTGCCTCTACAAAGACTTTACACATGAGTTCAGAGGTCAAGCACGTTCACTATGTATTTAATAACAATAGACGATTGCGTGAATAGAATTGGTCGCCTACCTGTTTACTGCTGGGCCTTGCGACTTTTAGGTTCTTCGGCCTGTCCGAGAGTTAATCGAAATAAAACAAATGTTTTCATTAAAATAGACAAACACACATTTTATAAATGAAAAAAGGGATGAGATGGAAAATTGTTAAAGATAATTTTGTGAACCTTATTGTTCGAACTGTAAAAATGTTGGTATTGATAAAAGACGAATATGACATTTAGTTGAAACCATTGTTAGTGTTTCAGCTTTACCATATAATTATCAAAATGATGGTTTCATCAGTTGTGCTTATCACATTTAAATATAAACTCAGTTGTGTTATCAATTATATTACCCACCAAACCTGTTTGTTTAATTTATAAAAGGATTTCTTGGTGAGTGAATAACTTTTGAATAATAAAATGATGGAGAATATTCAAATGAAAAAACTAATTAATGTTGTCATTTATAAATTAAATTTCAACATATTCATGCATTTATATATATATATTAATCATAATACTTAATTCAAACAATATATAAAACTCATAATTCAAAATACAATTCAATTATAAAAAAAATGTTTCCAGACTCAATTTCACTCTTTAGCCGTATCTTCAGAGCTGTAGGTTTAGCACATTGTCTTGGTTACAAGGATGTTTATGTTCTAAGACACAGAGATCACGTGATTGACAACATAGTTTAGTTAAGTGGCTCCAAGGACGTGTTTTGTTATTGTTTTCAAGAAAAAGTTAATTCATTCCCAAATTTTTCTCTTATAGATTCACCTGAATATTTAACAGGTGCATTTTCCAGAATGTGAGAAAAAGGTCAGAGTGACATTGCTTGACAAATAAAATGTTATATATGTATTCCTTTATATTTCATCAGTTCAAATGAAGTCACGTTTACAGTTGACTTCAGTAGCAATCAATTTATGTATCAAGATATGACCTCAATAGAGGTAATGGATCAAATGTTATAGAGAGACGAATCACATTGAACTTACACATATTAAATCCGATTATAGAATACAACGTCAATAAATTACAATGTAAACATTATCCACTACTTTCAAGTTTTATCTGTTTTAGCTGTATTCGATGCCTATGTGTCTGTCTTGTCTAAAATGATATGTGTACATCAGACCTAATCGTTTAAAATCTTATGTGTCTGTCTTGTCTAAACTGATTTGTGTACATGGGCCTAATCATTCGATATTTATGTGTCTGTCCTGTCTAAACTGATATGTGTACTTGGGCCTAATCATTCGATAATTATGTGTCTGTCTTGTCTAATCTGATATGTGTACTTGGGCCTAATCATTCGATACTTATGTGTCTGTCTTGTCTAAATTGATATGTGTACTTGGGCCTAATCATTCGATAATTATGTGCCTGTCTTGTCTAAACTGTTATGTGTACATGGGGCCTAATACTCTTAGTTCTTTAGCTTTGTGGCGAGAATGTTCTTTACATTAAACAGATGTTTGCGTTAAGCAAGAAAGATGTTTTAAAATTTAGTAAAGTAAATTTATAACTTCAGTAATATTGATTTCCTAGTAATACATATTTGTAACATCTTTATAACTGACTGCTTTTTATGGTATTTTAAACATGTTACTCTTAATAAAATAAAATATTCCATGGATTATTTCATGAACATTTAATATTTTTAGAGAACATTTCTGTTAGGCATCTATCAAGGTCACATAACTCCAAAGATTTATTTATGGTTTCATTTGCCGCCCCTTAATTAGACACATTATCAAGACAGACATACTTTAATTCTCAATTAGATTATAGATAGAATTAGAAAATATATTTACCAAAGAGAAACAATTAGAAATGTTCATAATAAAATGGTTTGAAGGGAAATTTTGAGAGAAGAGTAAGTAATGACGATAACATAATTGTAAAACGGGTCAATCAGATAAATCAATGAATCGTTGGACGTTTATTGAAGTTTTCCGCTATGCAGTCAATATCAGATCATATGTAGCTGAGTTAATAACATGAGTCAAAAGATCTTAATACTCTAGAAGATTATGTTAACATGTGTTCACATTAATGAACAACATCAAGGAACTGATCACTTCAAAACATTACGCAGTATCTAAGTATTATAAAAGTTATAATATGTTTACAGTCACCACTGTCCTTTTTATTAACATCTTTCTAATAAAATAAATGACGTCAGTCTGTATTTACGAAAGACCGATCAGTTGATATTTTAAGAAATATTTTTATTTGATATTAGACATTTTTATAAGGGGTTAAAAAAACTTACTGTTAAAAGTAGCAATAATGTTATCTCGTTATTTAAACTTTCATGCAACAAAGTCAATGCTAAGTTATTGAATGTTCCTTTTGCAAGTAACTAATTTTATGAAACATTTAAAATCAAAGGAACTGGGTAGTTGACAGGAAATTGTTTAAATCAAAATCAATCTATACCAGGGATAAAAGAATCCTAACAATTCATTTAAACAGTATCCCTTATTAAAGAGGTCGAAGTAAAGTGGCGTG
>CALYLW010001687.1:75660-132315 GCA_944989445.1 Ampullaceana balthica | reverse complement strand
TGATAACTATACACACAGAGGAATGTTTTATACATGGACAAAGTCATTCAGCGTTGATTGAGGCGATACAAATATATCTTATATTAGACATTAGAGAGATTTTGATGGGTATGACATGAACGTTGTTACCAAAAGACAACTTTCTTCAACTCCCTCCCCCACTCCCCCAGCGAGACGCACGCTTTAGAGGAAGATTTCGGCCGATACAAAGATCTCTCAAGAATACACACGATGTCAGATGTCAAGCGTGTACACTTGGTATTCCCTGATAATAGATTATTGTGTGTGTAGAGAATTGGTCGCTTACCTTTATACTGCCGGCCGTGTTATTGTCAACTTCAATGGCTTGTGTGTGCGTTGATTTAATTTAAAAATATTGCAGGCGCTGTAGCCACACTGTTTATCGTTCCTATTAACAGGAATCTGTTTGTGTATTGAAACGGTGTCTAAAAGTTGCTTGAGAGCAGCATTCGACTTTTCTGTTTACAGAGTGCCACTCATCAAGTATTTGCAAATTAAAACTTTTAGATTAACATATATAGTCCAGGTGTATATGTTTTTTTTTAAAAATAGCCATAATCTAGGATTTTTAGGAAATATATTTTATGAAATACGGATATAAAAATATATTTGAAATTAATATCCTAACTAATTAAATTAATTAAAATTACAATTTAGCAGTCAGAAAAAGGCGTGGAGAGTCACCACCAAAAACAGCTAAAGCAAAAAAAAATCAATATTTTTAAGGACAAAATGTAGCTCGTCCAAAGGAAGAAGCTAGAGATGTATAAATAACAATAAAGAAAAATATGCCTTACACATAAAATCACAATCAGAAAAAAACAATATTACTATTACCATTACTAGGTTGCGCTGGGGCGCCATGGCGCCTACGGCGCCCAAATTTTTTAGGGTGCCTACAGCGCCCACTTTTTCAAAAGCCCAACTAACTTATCATTGTTTGATAAATACTTAATATTAAACTTCCTGAAATGTACACAAATTAGTTGATAATAGGGATTCTAGGGCGCCTACGGCGCCCACTGCGGCTGTATAACGCCTGCGGCGCCCACTTTTTTTGTCAAAAGCCCATGTAACTTATCCTTGTTTGATAAATACGAAATATTAAACTTCCTGAAATGTACACACTGTATTTTATAATTATAAATCCTCAAATCCTATTTTTACATCGTTCCATTTTCCAAAATTAAAATATAAGCTAAATAAATGACTTTATATATTTTTTTTTACATCGCTTCTTTAATTTATAATTATTTTGCACACCTTTTTACGCGCCTTCCGATGCATGCCTCGTATTGAAATATAAGCTCAAAAATGACGTCATAATGTTACGGATACTCCAACCAACCAACCTGTGACTTAGGCTATTATATTGTACATAAGTTAGACTAGTATTATAATTAGGCCTTCTATTACTATAGTAAACAATTAAATTACAAGTGACAAATACACAAGGCTAAAGTAGGTTTAAGCTTTAAATTACTAAATATTTAAACCTATAAATTTATTTACAATAATTATAATTACTCTATAAATGGTTGTGTACAACAGAACAAATGAGGTCATTTGCCAAGACTTAGATGGAATCAAGTTGATCATTTTATTTTCTATATATATTTTTAGTTAAAAAACAATTTAAATAAAAATGTATGTTATTTTAATTTCTTTTTACAATCAATGCTTTTTAAATGTGGTAATTAAAATTACTTTCAATAATATGCCTTAGAATATATGCCTTATAGCAATGCTGAATTTATTTTTACAACTTTTAAATTAATTTAAGGTGTTAGTTATAGCAATGTTCTATCGAATGTTCTCAACATATTTTAATACAAAGTAATAGTACATGTAAATGAACAAAAAATCAATCAATGCGATTATTCTTTTTAAAATTGTTGGATGACAAAATTTGTATCCATATATACATAAATAATACAATTATATTTTCAACTATATGGCTGTACTAATAGGCACTGTATTTTGTCAGTGAGAAAGAACACTTTATCTTAAAATAAATTTATATTGTCAACATCTGATGTGCATTACAACTTATTGGCCTCTAATCGCTGCACCACAAAGCACCGGTAGAAATATATTTTATCAATTGCGTTGTTCTTGAGAAAATTTAGGTGACAAGATAAGAATTGTTACTTTCTTTTTAATTCTTTTGAAATTTAACTTAAAATACAGTGAGACATATTATTATTAAATTGTGTTACTAAAATAAATATTTTAGTACTTTAAACTTACGTTTACTAAAATTATTTTTAAAAAAAATACATTTAAATATTGGATTCATTTATACTTATAGAAACTTGAAATGATTTTATTAAGATTAATCTATATTTAGCTTCAACTATTTTAACACATGATCGATTGTTGTATATAATAGAACCATTTATGTAAGTGGTAAGCCACTTATTTTCGGTCCCTATATTAAGGGATACAATGACAATGCAATGCCATCATTTCGTACTCATCGGTTAACACTTTAAAAAAATAAATCAACGTTATACTATTTTTCGATTTTTAATGTTTTATAAGAATGGTAACTTGAACGTTCTAAAAATCAACATAGGTTCCCCTCCATAAAGTACGTCACGCTATTTTTACCCCACCCCTGCCCCTTGTCACTAACTGTCACAAAATATCGGACAACCCCAAAGAATGTCACGCTTACGAACTGATTTTTTTTATTAACAAAATAATTAAAATTTAATATAAAACACCGTGATGTCACACATGGCCGGATCCCACTCCCCCTTGTCACAAACTGTCACACTTTCTTACACCCCTCCCCCTCTGGAGCGTGACGTACTTTTTGGACGCCCCCATTGTTAAAATTGACTTTGTCACTAACAAAATCATTGACAATTAGGCCTGTCAACGGGTACCCGGGACCCGGGTACCCGTTGCCGTGTGATTACCCGGGTAGTAAAATTCCGCCCGGGTACCCGTGAAAATGTGGCTTCTATGTCTATATTAACTGTAGCCCAAACTTCGGCTCCCATGCGGCTTTTTGTGTTTACATTGTGGCTTGCGAAACAATTTATCAAATGAAAATTTTTGTTTCAAATATATGCTGTGAAGTACTTCTAAGGAGAAATATCTGTCAACGGGAAATAAAATACGGTCCCAACAAATACAATGTATTTTGATATATCTTTTTTTCTCTCAACCTGAAACAGAAATCGCACAACACACTAAAAAAATGGTTCTTTAAAAGAATCGTATAAAGAAAACAAAAGTCCTCTGCCAACAAAAATAAATGATGGACTGCTTAGAGATGAAAGACGCTGTGTTTGTTAATAAAAAAAACACGCTTGCTTTGACTAACTTTGCTTTGAAATACGCCATTGATACTAGCTAATATTGTTTATTTACCCCCTCTCCTCCCTTCACTTCTATAACCCACCCCCCTTACATCCGCCTTACTTCTTCATTAACACGTGGTGACCTAGAAAAACTGATGCTAATAATGCGTACAAGGTCGTCAGTATTTAAATTTAATAAATTGAATAGTTACTAACAATTACTAACAGTGTAGGATGGGCACACGTCGGCTGTGAGGATGGACTGCACAGAGATGAAAGATGCCGTGTTTGTTTTTTGTTCATTCAAACACCCTTGCTTTGAAAGTAACTTTGCTTTGAAATAGCCGACAGTGGCTCACCGATTGATACTATATATCTAATGCCGTTTTTTCTACTCTCCCCCCCCCTCTCCTCTCTTCCCTCCTATAACCCAGTGCTTCTCAAAAATTTTTGTATTACGGACCGGCAGGAATTTTTTCCATTGCATCTGGAACCGGTGCACTATTTTCCCTGTACTTACATGGTAGCGAAATGAATTATATTTCGTTTTATTTTACTTCTTTATTTCTTTCATTTATTTGCTTATTGTCAAAAATGACAAATTCTATAGGGTTAGTATTATTGATAGCAATTGGAGGATTATAATTATATTTTTCTCTCCTTTCTTGATAACTTAAGCGGACCCCCACTTTGAGAAGCACTGCAATAACCCACACCCTTGTATTCGCTTGTGTTTCTTGTGTTCATGTTTCTTGTGTTCATTGACACGTCTTTGCCTAGCCCAAAAATTGATATTAATAATACACCCAAAGTTAACAAGATGGGTTAGACGTCGCGTGGAATCAGGCCAATCAAGTTGACAGCGACACGGCAAAATGCAACCATTGTAATTAAATTGTGTCTGTGAAGGGTGGCAACCCAACGCGATAAAACGCCATGTGAACGTTATTCATAAAATTGATATTGATAAACAAACCGCCGATCCACCCAATATCAGAAATATTTTGGTGTCAACAAAAGCAGTACCACTGACCAAAGCACGATCACTTGAGATTTATCGCAGTATAGCATACATCATCGCCATTAGCATCGACTACCGACGCCAAGTGGATATTAACATTCAAGGTATGACACTGAACGTTACGTCATTGCCGTTGACATTTTGTTTGCATGTTCAGTTTACTGTCGTTTATGAGTATGACGAATGCATTTACAGCAGGAATTGAATAAAAGTTTTTAGTGCATTATAGTTAATTGTAGTGCATTAGTAATAGTATGTTACTGGAAGCAAGCCGTTGGCTACTACTACTGTGTGAAATGAGGTGCATGGATGGAGGCTAGGTTGCATTGTATAGCGATCATGACGGGGAAAATTATGCGACGTTCAAGTTTAGAACGGGTAACCCGGGTACCCGTTCAAAATTTTCACGGGTACCCGGGCAGCTTTTTCCAACAAAATTGACAGCCCTATTGACAATATCATTTTTTTTTATCATTGACAAAAATGAGGCCCAACATTCGACACCTTTTATTCTCAATGATCATTTTTATTAATCAATTCATAGTTCCAGTTCTTGACGATGAAGAACACAGGTGAAGTAGTTACCGCCCACGACCATCAAGACCAGTGAAGAAAAGGGATTTTTTTCCCCAAAATTATTTGATTACATGTGGCATATAATAAACCGAATTTATGCCCAATGTTTTAGGGCTGTAGGCCATGTGGGGGGCTCATGTCACTACAACGTCTGTAGGCCATGTGGGGGCTCATGTCACTACCACGTCTGTAGGCCAGTGGGGGCTCATGTCACTACCACGTCTGTAGGCCATGTCGGGGCTCATGTCACTACCACGTCTGTGGGCCATGTGGGGGCTCATGTCACTACCACGTCTGTAGGCCATGTCGGGGCTCATGTCACTACCACGTCTGTGGGCCATGTGGGGGCTCATGTCACTACCACGTCTGTAGGCCATGTTGGGGCTCATGTCACTACCACGTCTGTGGGCCATGTGGGGGCTCATGTCACTACCACGTCTGTAGGCCATGTTGGGGCTCATGTCACTACCACGTCTGTAGGCCATGTGGGGGCTCATGTCTCTACCACGTCTGTAGGCCATGCTGGGGCTCATGTCACTACCACGTCTGTAAGCCATGTTGGGGCTCATGCCACTACCACGTCTGTAGGCCATGTTGGGGCTCATGTCACTACCACGTCTGTAGGCCATGTTGGGGCTCATGTCACTACCACGTCTGTACAGTGGAAATAGTGCAACGGTCCCTGGTGAAATTTAAAAAAACTCCTGCCGGTCCCCAATACTAAAAAGTTTGAGAAACAATGGTTTAGAATGCCAGTGGGGGCTCATGTCACTACCACGTCTGTAGGCCATGTCGGGGCTCATGTCACTACCACGTCTGTAGGTCATGTGAGGGCTCATGTCACTACAACGTTTGTAGGCAATGTTGGGGCTCATGTCACTACCACGTCTGTAGGCCATGTGGGGGCTCATGTCACTACCACGTCTGTAGGCCATGTTGGGGCTCATGTCACTACCACGTCTGTAGGCCATGTGGGGGCTCATGTCACTACCACGTCTGTAGGCAATGTGGGGGCTCATGTCACTACCACGTCTGTAGGCCATGTGGGGATTCATGTCACTACCACGTATGTAGACAATGTTGGGGCTCATGTCACTACCACGTCTGTAGGCCAGTGGGGGCTCATGTCACTACCACGTCTGTAGGCCATGTCGGGGCTCATGTTACTACCACGTCTGTGGGCCATGTGGGGGCTCATGTCACTACCACGTCTGTAGGCCATGTTGGGGCTCATGTCACTACCACGTCTGTAGGCCATGTGGGGGCTCATGTCACTACCACGTCTGTAGGCCATGTTGGGGCTCATGTCACTACCACGTCTGTAGGCCATGTTGGGGGCTCATGTCACTACCACGTCTGTACAGTGGAAATAGTGCAACGGTCCCTGGTGAAATTAAAAAAAACTCCTGCCGGTCCCCAATACTAAAAAGTTTGAGAAACAATGGTTTAGAAGGCCACAATAATACTCTATGTCGGGACCTATTCTCTTACAAATTATAAATAAAATCTACAGGGATTGTAAACTTTAACCTTGTAAAGATATCGAGAAGGATTCTAATTTTTTCACCTGTTTTTTTACTTCTTTGAGTTACATTTTTCTCAGATACTTGTGAAGGCAGTTGGGTAGCTAGTGATAAAATAAAGACTTTTAAAAACAACTTGCCAATACTTAAATAAATATTTTAAAAAATAATTTAAACAATACAAAATAAAATCAATGAAGTAATACATTCTTATAATTTGATTTTATTTAAGGAAAAAGATGACGTAGTAGAGTTTTTAGTATTTGTTGTTAAATTATAACATGTTTTTTAAAACTTCAAAGGAAACAAATTAAAGTTTATATACAATTTTTTTTAAAAAAATAATATAAATTCAAGGAGGCATCTCGATATTTCTTGCGTTATTCTAATAGTATTTTATATTGTAATTTGCTTGATATAATGTTTAAAGTAATTAATAATAATTTGTTAAAATAAAAATGCTCCTTTTTATTTTCATTAAAACTATAAGAGTAATATATTATTTTATAAAATATTTTTCATAACACATTGTTTATTAAAGGTAACATAATTCAATTCACAGAACAGTTTATTTTGATGAAATCCTTGTAACCGTGATACAATACCTATGTAATTGACCTTGATACAATACCTGTGTAATTGACCTTGATACAATACCTGTGTAATTGACCTTGATACAATACCTGTGTAATTGACCTTGATACAATACCTATGTAATTGACCTTTATACAATACCTATGTAATTGACCTTGATACAATACCTATGTAATTGACCTTTATACAATACCTATGAAATTGACCTTCATACAATACCTATGTAATTCACTGATTCCCTGCATGCACGTCAAATAAGAACATTACTAACATGTTGAACTAATTTTATCATGTGCACATCATCCCAAAATAGCTGTGCAAATTTTTTTTTATTGTAGGAATTATTTAAAGCAACATCTAAAAATATTGGTCATATTTATTTTTGATAAATGTAATATCAAAGACATATACTTAACTCTTAATTATTTTTCTGAAAATGAACAAATTAAACTAAATGTAAATAATTGTATTTATTACATTGTCTTGAAATTGAATTATTAGACACAATTCGACCACATCTTGATAAATACGTTCAGAAATATCTCACTTTAAATCAGCATACTACATGTTTGTTAATAACATTGATAATTTTTACCTTATAATATTTCAACACGTCTTCTTTATTTACACAGGACATGAAAAACATCAAAGACGTTGATAAAATATACGAGAACATTTTTCAAATAAATTGTTTGTATTTATGTCTTTATATTTAGCTCACTTTTTCATGTACCCATATGTTATAAAATGTATACAGTCTCCACTTTCCTTGTTATAAACACAGTTTTTTATAAATGTTTTTTCTCTTTCATTTTTGTTATTAACACAGAAGTTATAAAAGTTCTACTTCCTCCACTCTCGATATAATAAACACAGTAGTTATAAAAGTTCTACTCCCTCTACTCTCACTATAATAAACACAGTAGTTATAAAAGTTCTACTCCCTCAACTCTCACTATAATAAACACAGTAGTTATAAAAGTTCTACTTCCTCAACTCTCACTATAATAAACACAGTAGTTATAAAAGTTCTACTTCCTCAACTCTCACTATAATAAACACAGTAGTTATAAAAGTTCTACTCACTCAACTCTCACTATAATAAACACAGTAGTTATAAAAGTTCTACTTCCTCAACTCTCACTATAATAAACACAGTAGTTATAAAAGTTCTACTCCCTCAACTCTCACTATAATAAACACAGTAGTTATAAAAGTTCTACTCCCTCAACTCTCACTATAATAAACACAGTAGTTATAAAAGTTCTACTTCCTCAACTCTCACTATAATAAACACAGTAGTTATAAAAGTTCTACTCACTAAACTCTCACTATAATAAACACAGTAGTTATAAAAGTTCTACTCCCTCAACTCTCACTATAATAAACAAATTACGGACACTTCGACCACAGGACGTTTCGACCCAGGTCGGTTCGACCACGGACGATACGACCCCAAGCGATTCGACCCCGGACAGTTCGACCACGTGAACTTTCCGACCCCAGGGTGTTTCGATCCCGGGCCCTTCGACCATGTCCTTTCTAAGGTGTTAAATGGTGTTTTTTATTCTTTGTTATTATTTTATTTATTAATGTTTTAAATATATTTTCATCTTAAAAATAAATAATTTAACATTATTTTCTATTTAAATTTAAATACATTATGAAATAGTTATTTTTAACTTTTTATATATAATAGTACAATTTAAAAAATAATATAGTTTAATATTTATTAAAACAATATGAAATGTTGGATACTATTTTTAACATTTATTTTATGATAGGACTATTGAATAAGTATATAACCTTACAACCAGTTGACATACATTGCGAATTCAAGATTGAGATAAATGTGGCATTCCTCTCAAGTAGGTCAAGTAACACAATTAACCAAAATACGCGTTTAATTTTTTTTTCTAATCTAACATGATAGAGCAGTACATGAGATCCCGTTAATTAAATGGTTAATGCACTGAATCACTAAATATAATTATGGCAAAGCAATTAATAACTTTTGAGTTACATCCCATATTTCAGGATAAACCGAATTAATCTTCTATAGCAGCCACTATTGTTGGTTGCCGCTTTGCATTTAAATTTCCATTCATCATTTGTTGTTATTTCCATCAACTCTTCTTGTAGCTGTTGAGATTATTCTTTGCTTGTACTTGAACAAAATCCACATTCCAATCGTGTGTTTTTCATTTTCAAAATAATTTCAAACTGTTGATTAAAATCTGAATGGAAAACATCCAACTGCTGGCTATAAGAAAATATGTCTTCATCTTTTATTTCTGCTCCTGATAAATTTAGGAACTGACTGAATTCTCTTCGTCCTAAATTTATTTTGATCGGCATAATTTTAGTCAAGAAACAGGAAAGAAAAATATAAACCAAATCAGTTAAATAAACTTGAAGATGAAAATACATGCGTTTCCTCTCCTATAAAAATTCCGTCATGTAAGTAATGTAACCTTTAGGTTGCATTAAATGAGATCGTTAAGAATCATTTTTGACCCTCAAGAAATCCAACACTGAGTTAAACATTTTATAAAACCTTTCTAGACAAACTCCCTTTAGACAACAGAAGCATTTCTGTATAAAGCAGCAAACGATGGCATTATTCATCCCTTCAATACAAAACTGTGTAAATAATGTGTCAGTCAATGATTGACTTTGTTATTATGTTAATAGATTTTAATTAAATGTTGTAATTAATAATGAATGCATTCACTTAAATGTATCACAACTAGATTCTTACGATGATAGAGTGTACCATGAATTCATTGAAAACCTTTGTTTAAAAAATATTCATGAAAAGCCCTTTGGCGCCCTACCATCGCTAGAGGTTCATTTGTGACTAATGATAATATAATTTCGCTGAAGCTTTCTTTAAAAAAAACAACAAACTCTTGCAATACATAGAAAATGTTTTTAAATAGCTGCACAATGAATCTACAACATCGTTTGTAAATTCATTCATTCTTTTTTGCAGTGCAATTTTTGCTGAACCACATTTTCTTTATATTATCAGATGCTGGCTTGTGTATCTCAGGACGTATTACTTCACTTACAGCCGGTATAATTAGTTTTAGATCAATAGTATGAGCTTTTTTCCGATTTAACGATCATCATCGAAATTTCCTATAAATCCAGCCGGCCATAGCCATCTTGTGTGTTGCGGTTGAAAAGATTTTTGTCAAAGTCAGTTATTAAAATTTTTGTATATCTTTTAGAGTTCGAAAAGATGACAAATCCTTTTCTTTTCTGTCACCATAAATTTAAGTCAAATGTTCATTTGTAGCGTGACAGGCTTTATAGCTTCGCGATACGAAAATTTAATTTTCTAAATACTTTCTTCTTTATTTGATGGTATTATCACCTCTTTAAAGTTATTATCCGCACCTCCTCTTTTAAACTGCGTCACCGCACCCCATGGATTGCTGCAGCGCCCACCACTGTGCTAAGCCATAAGGGACCAAAATGAAATAACCACAAGAACTTGTTTAAATCAAACTCCGTCTATACCGGTGGTAGAAGAAAGCTAGGAATTCATTGAAATGTTATCCCTTATTAAAGGGATCGAAGACAAGTGGCATGCCACTTAGATAAACAAAGAAGTTTCTGAGGCACTTTCGGACTCATGTATATCAATGAGGCTAAAAGATACATGAAAGTAAATGCATTATATTTATAGTTGTCTTAGTTTTAGGAAACAAGGTCTCTAAAAATTTATTTTTCCTTCAAATAAAAAATATTCTATGCATGATATGTATGTACCTGCAATAAAAAGTTTTGGCAATACAAATAAGTAATACTATGTCGTAAGGACTTATAGATTGCAATTAAAACGAAGTTAAAGAAAATAATATTACTTCCTTCTCATTGATACTGCCTCTTAAGTTGTCTCAATTACAATCTCTTTTTAACTAAGTTTATGGCGGTACTTTTTAGTGCGGCGTGCATGGAAAATACAGATTCATTGCACGTCAGATATTACAATACATTGTACATCATATTTTAATTTGCAAATTGTCCCTTATATCTTCAAAATAGTGTCAATGATTTCATTTCCATTTAAATATTCTGAATTGATATTTTTTTGTTTTATTGAGTTTACTGGTTAAAAAACAATAACTATCTAGCAACACTATCAAATTACAATACAACAATAACTATCTAGCAACACTACCAAATTACAAAAAAACAATAACTATCTAGCAACACTATCAAATTACAAAAAAACAATAACTATATAGCAACACTATCAAATTACAAAAAAACAATAACTATCTAGCAACACTATCAAATTACAAAACAACAATAACTATATAGCAACACTATCAAATTACAAAACAACAATAACTATCTAGCAACACTATCAAATTACAAAAAACAATAACTATCTAGCAACACTATCAAATTACAAAAAAACAATAACTATCTAGCAACACTATCAAATTACAAAAAAACAATAGCTATATATAAACACTTACAAATTACCAAACAACGTTAAGAATCAAACAACTCTAAATAAAAATTAGAGACAACTCTTACAATCAGACAGGCAATACTAACAAAACATACACATTTTACAACCTGACATCTCTATTATTTATGGAAAACAAAAATAAGAAATATAGGACATCAAAAAAAAACTTAACAATAAGAATAAACTTATAGACAGACAGCACACACCATCTTAAACATAGACAACCCAAACATATGTTACAAACTGACAGATAACACTAACACTAGGAAATTTAACAGACGGACAATACTTAAAGACAAATGTGACAAGAATACAGACAACTCCTGCAATTACTATTACTACTACTACTACTACTACTACTACTACTACTACTACTACTACTACTACTGCTACTACTACTACTACTACTACTACTACTACTACTACTACTACTACTACTACTACTACTACTACTACTACTACTACTACTACTACTACTACTACTACTACTACTATGGCATCCGTTCATCCTCATGGGATGATGGCGTTTCCTCCTGCTCCTCTACCCCCCTTCCCCTTTTCTCCTGGCCCTTTTCTCCTCGCTCCTGGCTGTAAGGGAAGCTTCCGCGACTTGAATGCCCTGCAATTAGACATACAAGAAAACAATCAGACAACTCTTAGACATTTAGGACAGACAACGCTAACTGATTCGTTGGTTTCTTACATAAAAGCAAAAATTTATAACATACAGAGATAACCCCTATTACCTGTGACGACAATTGATAACATACTTTGATAACCCCTGTCACCTGTGACGACAGTTTATAACAGACAGAGATAACCCCTATCACATGTGACGACAATTATGAGACTCTAAAGTCTAAAGCCTCGTGTTAAATAGTCTGTTCTGTGAACCTTAACATGAAATCAAGGGAGATAATAAAACATGACAAAATCCCAATCTTGCCCCTTTTTAGATCGGAGTGCATGAGGAAAAATTCTCGATCTTATACCTCGAGGGCAGAAATGTACTAGCGCAGTTGGCTGAAACAAAGGCTAATTAGATAGTATCCGATCGGCGTTAATTAACAAAAAATTGTTACATTGCCGGATTGGAACTACGCCCATGTGACCACAGGACGCCCATGAAGCACGCCCTTACTGTTACATTGTCGTTTTGGAACTACCCCCTGTGACCACAGGACGAATCACGTGTCGTCATGCAGTCTGTGTCGGAAAGTTCAACTGGTTCAACAGACGGGATTCTTTCCCCTACCCTGTATAATACACACAAGGAGCGAGGCCGTCCAATTGACTAGCATCACTCATAGGGAGAGTCAGCGCTCCCTCACCCAGGAACACCACGCGTTTCTGCACTAAGTTTGCAGCTTCCTTGCCTGCTGAAGCGGAACAGTATTTTCTTTCACGTGGATTCACGCAGAAGAGGGGGGGGGAGGTAGCTATCAAGCGAAATGGTCATAACTACACGTCACAGAAGAACACCACTTGCTGCTAGAACGATATACCGCTCCCCTAAGGAGGTACATCATTCCAGGAGATAAAAATTAAAGTATTTACACTGATCGAAACATGTGTTTGATGTGGCAGACATAGGTGTGATTATATAGGCTGAAAGGGATTAAGATTTGATTATTTAATTAGGGATTTTGTTCCATCTATATTTATTTTAAAAATTTAAATTAAAATGTATTTAATTGTTTCAATAGCTTCGTTCAGTTGTGCAAAATGTCTTATGCCCCTTGTGTGTGTCTGGATCGTAACAATATTTACTACTAGACACCCCGCGGCGTAGCATACGCCGCAGACTTGCTCATGGAGTGTGAAAAGAAAGTGGAGAAAGAACAGACACAAACAACAGCACGAAGAAATCCAAACAACGCGAGTGAACGTCTGTTGGGGGGGGGGAGGGACTGCCGACTCATTGCTGGTTTCGAGACATTCGCACTGTGGTTATCTACCTGCCCACCATCCTTTACCACATTAGCTTGCCAACCATAAACTGTGATTGGCCAACCCTAGCGAGGGTCAGCCATGTTGACAATAAAGGCCTTCAATTTCTTCATTTATAGAATTGCCTTTTATACTGTAGAGTTAGATTTACAACCAAAAGAAAAAAAATTATAACAATTTTTTTTAAAAATAATTATTTGAATGGGACAAAGAGGTAGGGCTACACCCTAAGCAATAACTAGGCCATAAAAGGTATGCAACCAGACATGCATAGTTTTCATATATATAGGTATATATATATTCATAGCGAACAAGATGAATAGTGTTAGAAATTGTTTAAATCGAATTCAGTCTACACTGGTGGTAAGAGAATCCTAGCAATTCATTGAAATGTTATCCCTTATTAAAGAGATCGAAGTCTAGTGGCGGTGCCACATGGATAAAGAAAACGTTCCACCAAGCGTGATCTGACAACATAAAGTCGTCAATTGCGTATGGTAATACGCGACATTAAATGTATTAAATATTTAGTTTTCTTAGTTTGAAATAACTAACATTATGAAAATATATTTTGTCTAGAAATTAATATTTCTATACATAACATTTATTTAGATGTAATACAAAGTGTAAACAATACAAATCAGTAATACAATGTCACATAGACTTGTAGATTGCAATTTCACCGAAGTTAAAGAAAATAATATTATGAACTACTCATAAATCTTGCTGATTAAGTTGTCTCAATTAAAATCCCACTTTATGTATGTCGATAGCGGTGCTTTTTAGTGCGACGTTCATGGACAATACACATCAATTGCTAGTCAGATATGAAATAGAACGATTTTTAATTTGTAAATTCTTCCTTTTATGTATATGTCATTTCAAACGTGGATAAATCAATGATTGCATTTACATTTAAATATGCTAAAAGTGTTGTTTTGTAATTTTTTATAGATTTAACTGGCAAAATAACACTAACAATATTAGAACACAATCTAAATGACAGACAACACTAACAATCAGACAACTCTTGCAGGCAGCCAAACAACACAAACATACACCTTTACATACAGACAATACTAACACTTAGACATCTCTGACATTTAGGAAACACAAACACTCAGTCATCTCTGACAGATTGATAACCTTAACAATCAGATCAATCTTATAGACAGACAACACCAACCATCAGACAAATCTAACAGACAGGCAACCCTGATAATTAATGTACATACTAAAACTGACAGACAACAATAACAATCAGACCATTCTTACAGTCAATCAAGACAGACAACACTCACGTGTCCATTAGTTTCTGACATGCAACTGAGAATTAATAACAGACAGCGATAACCAATATCACACCAGCTTTTTATATTTACCAAAATCAATTATCTTGTAATTACCTCATTGAACAACATATATTGATATTTTATTAAAGAGTAAGAGAATTGTATTAAATAATTGTATATTTGACTTAGTACCACAGCTAGATCACCCACAGCGCACGTTCGTCATTGTTTACAGATCAACCACATCGCATATTTGTCATTGTTTAAAGATCAACTTACTGCGCATATTTGTCATTGTTTAAAGATCAACTCAACTCACAACATCGCTAGTCAAAAGACGGGCGATTCTCGTCCTAGTAAGGGTCACATTTAAATTTAAAATGCATTATTTTACATTTATGTAATTATGCTTTATATGACTCAAACGTTAGCATTAAAATTCATTCGAAGTTTATTATGTTAACTATCAGCGGAGTCCCGTTGTCTGGGGACATCTGTGAATATCTAATCATACAATTTAAATAAGTAGATTTTATAAACCTTATAAGTTTACATTTCTGTCGGTGAAAAATGTAACAGACAACAATAACAGAGAGAGATAACACTAATAGCCAGACAACCTTATCAGACAGAAAACACTAACAGACAGACAATATAAATATTAAAATATTTAATAGAAACAATGTAAAATTATTGCCGTAATTCAACGTTTATTAGCTTGCTGGCTGGAAAACATAAAGGAATAGACAAGGATGAAATTGCATGAATTATTGGCCGCCGCTGAAAATAGGCAAATGTGGAGATCGTTATCTGTGTATGTGTCTATGCGCTCACCCCAACGACCGCAACGGTCACGGGACTGATGATGATAATGATTTTGAAAAGAACGGACATACATTTTAATATGATGATATTCAATCATGATTACTAAAAAATTTAGTAATAATACTGAACTGTCACGTGAAAAAAAAACAATAACATCCCGTGAAATTGAAATACATATGTCGTATAGAGATAAACTAAAATGCATTAATTTAATTACGGTACTTTCGATCGATCTGAACTTTTGATAAGATGCATTGCTAGGTGACACAA
Organism: Ampullaceana balthica; assembly: GCA_944989445.1. Classification (NCBI taxonomy): domain Eukaryota; kingdom Metazoa; phylum Mollusca; class Gastropoda; family Lymnaeidae; genus Ampullaceana; species Ampullaceana balthica. Next base: position 116,437 of record CALYLW010001687.1, on the reverse strand, counting down.
GTCTATGTGCCAAATTTCAGCTCGGTTGCATCATTGGAAGTGGATCATTTTTGAGATGACGACAGACAGAGAGAGAGTTAAGATTTTGAAGTTAATATAAGGGATTTAAAAAGAACAATGTCCTGAGCTACTACTAATCACACTATTTTAAAGGAAATACATATTCACGCAAACATATATTTATGATTTAATTTTGATTGTCTCATATGTTTAATTACATATTGTAATGAAATTTGTAGTCGTGCACTTTTAAAAGTTTTGAAAACTAGATGTTGACAATGGATGATACAATATACTGTGAATGCAATCGACATCAACGTTTTTAAATATGCAGGAACAACCATGTAGCGCCTCACCATGTCTAGAGCACCAAATATGGCTACTGATAAGATAATTACTTATAAGAATTTTTTGTCCTTTTAAAAAAATCGAATGCATTAAATGTTGCTTTTTAAAAAGTATCAGTTTGCAAATCTTTAGCAAGTAATAATTATTTTTTTTATTTTACTTTTCCTTTTGTGAGCCGCACGTATGCTAAACATAATGTTTCATTTCCTGGCAAATTTGAGTAGAAAACTGAGATGAATTTAAATTGCCACACATTGAATCTTCAACATCTTGTGCCATTTCATTAATTCTCCTTTTCACTGTATTATTGTTAACGACATTGTCTCGATAATACATGATGCTGGCTGGTGTAGCACAGTACGTGTTACTTTACTCATAACAAGTATAATTAGTTCTACATCAATAGTATGAGGTTTTAAAGACTTGGAAAATATGAACGAAATATTGTAAGAAAAATCTAAATATGGCTATCTTGGACGGTCGCGTTTGAAAAGATTTTGTCAAACTCAGTTGTTTGGACATTTTTAAATATTTTTTTGCGATAAGAAAATAAATCCTTATCTTTTTTGCATTCATGAGCATTTAGTTAAATGCTATTGTGGTCTGAAAAGCGTTATAGCTTCGCGGAATACATAAATCACATTTTCTAAATAATTTTATTTCTTTTAAGCTATCACATTAAAGTTATTTTTGATCCCCCTACCCAACAAATGCACCAGTGGTCATTAACACCTCCCACACAAATGCACCAGCGGTCATCAACACCCCCCCCCACAAATGGACCAGTGGTCATCACCATCTCCTCCGATGTGAACGCTGCATCGGGCACCAGGGAGTGGTAACGCCCAGTTTGAGAATCACTGTACTAAGCCTTAAACAACAAACAAACAGACTTGAATACTTTTATTTATATATAAATGAAGTATTGACAAGATATTATAATCTAAGTCAGGGGTGGGCAAACTATGGCCCGCGGGCCGCATGTGGCCCGCCAGAGCATATTATGCGGCCCGTAGGCATGTACATGTTGCGATCTTAAGTCGATGTTAATTTTCTTTTCCCCCTTTTTTGCGAACTTGGCTGACATTCACGGGGTCGACCAATCACAGTTTATGGTTGGCAGGAAAAAGGTGGTGAAGGGTGGTGGGCAGGTAGATAACCTTAGTGTTAATATCTCGAGACCAACAATGCGTCGCTGGTCCCCCCCCAAAACGAAGTTCACTTGCGTTATTGTATATCTTCGTGTTGTAGTTTGTATACGTTCTTTCCCCCTTTTCTTTGCACTATCCATGAGAAAGTTTGCGGCGTATGCTACACCACGGGCGTATCTAGTTAGCGATAAATTGAGAAAAGCAAACAAGTCATCTCTATCTCAATATGTTACGGTTGAAAAGATTTTTGTTTATGTCGGTTATTTTACATTTTGTCTTTCAGTATTTTAGTGATAAAAAAAAGATAAATCTCTATCTTTTTTATGTCCATTAATTTTAGTCACATGGTCTTGTAGACTAGGAGGCTTTATAGGTTCGCCGAATACATAAATCAAATTTTCTAAATCTTTTTTCTTTCTTTTATTCTACCACCGCCTCCTTAAAGTTATTATCATCCAAATACACATGTGGTCACCACCACCCACCTGGATCATTGCAGCACCCACCAGGGGGTGGTTGCGCCTATATTACCACCGCAATGCCATAAAGATAAACAGCATATTTTCATTCATATATAATATATAATTTTATATATTGTATTGTATTGTATTGTATGGCAACCGTCCGTCCTCATTGGACGATGGCGTGTACTCCTGCTCCTCTGCCCCCCATGACTTTTCTCTTGGCCCTTCTCTCTTCACTCAAAGCTATGAGGGATGCTTCCGCGACATGAATGCCCTCACGCACTTTTGCCCGCCAGGAGGTGCGCTCCTCAGCAATGGTCTCCCACGTTTTATAGTCTATCTGTGCCAATGACATGTCTTTCTTGCACACGTCCTTGAAGCGCAAGCAGGGGCGACCTCTTTTTCTCTTGCCGGTTGCCAGCTCACCGTAAATCAAGGATCTAGGAAAGCGCTCCGAGCTCATTCTGCGGACATGACCTAACCACCGCAGGTGCCACTCACTCAGAATTGAGTGCATACTCAGCATATGGCTTCTCCTGAGTACCTCGACATTGGTGATCTTGTCCTGCCACTTGATGCGTAGAATCCTCGCAAGCATCGTAAGTGGAAGCTGTTGAGCTACTTTGTTTGCTTAGCGTAGGTCGTCCAGCACTCACTGCCATAGAGGAGTGTGCTGAGCACGCAGGCCTGGTACACAGTGATTTTCGTCCTATCTGTGAGCTGCGCATTGTTCCACACTCTTTGATTCAGCCTAGCCATTAATGATGCGGCCTTGCCGATTCTGGTTCCTATTTCCTTATCCAGGGAGAGTGTGCTTGTGATGTTACTGCCAAGGTAGGTGAAATCATCGACGACGTCCAAGGTGTTTCCCTCAATGGAGATTGCTTTATATATATAATAACCAAAATGAATTGTTGACAGGAAATGTTGAAAAGGAACTCAGTCTATACTTGTGTGGGGAGAATCTTAGCAATTCATTGAGATGTTATTTCTTATGGAAGAGATCGAAGTCCAGTGGCGTGCCACTTGGGTAAATGTTAATTTTTTTATTTTTTTAAATTTTTTATGGGTGTAACAAAGTCAACTTTAATTATTTTTATTTCTTTTTCCACGTGTAAGTTACTAATCTTATGAAACACTAGTGGAAAAGCCTGCTTATTAGGCTCACACACACGCATAGTTCGTGCGTTGTTTCGGTAATTGACATTCTGTGCTAAAACAATGACGTCACATAATATTTTTTTTTACGGCGAAAATTTTTATTTTATTTATAATAATTTTACGCGCCTTTTTGCGAGCGCCTTTCGATGGGGAGACACGCGCATAGGAAAGGCGATTATTTATTAGATTAGAAGTAGAAATAAAACAATGGCATACTTTTTAAAATAAAATGTTTGGATTTAATAACATTTCATTGTCGTAGTATCCCTAAATATAGGGATCGAAGTCAAGTGGCGTGCCACTTACTTACTTCAGTTAATAAATAATTTATTTCGCAAAGTTCATATGAGATATGAGAAATGTGTTATTTTATCACGATCTTTTTTTAAAAACATTTCTCACTTATAAAAATTATTAAATAGTATTAAATTAGGTAATCATGTAGACAGCAAAAGTAAGGCTCTCCAAGACATTCTGCTCCAAGCTACTGATTTTAAGAAAAAATATAAAAATCTGTTTTAGGTATTATAGTTAACTGAGATAATATGTATTCTACTAATGGCTTGTTGGAGGTAGGAGAATCATAGCAATCATTTAAAATTGTTTCCCTTTTTAGAGGGACCGAAGTAAAGTGGATGGCCACTTTCATATAATAGATGTTCAGTCTATTTTTTTTAATGCAATTCTTGCTACTTGGATAAATATTAATGTTGTTAAAATGAATTGTAAATGACACGTGGCTTCATCAATTAAACCAAAGCAATACATGAAGATCAGTGTATACAATTTATAGTTTTATTAATTGAAAATAACTAGGATTTAAAAAAAATATTTTTTTAAAATTTGAATTAAACATTTCTATACATAACATTTAGTTACATGCAATACAAAGTGTATGCCATACAAATAAGTAATATTATGTCGCATAGACTCGTAGATTGAAATCTTATCAACGTTAAAGCTAATATGATAGATTTCTCATTTTTCATGCCACTTATGTTGTCTCAATTACTATATTATATTTAGCAGTTCGATAGCGGTGCCTTTTAGTGCGACGTTCAAGGAACATACAATTTGATTGCACGTCAAATATGACATTAGTACGTCTTTTAATTTGTAAATGTTCTCTTTTATGTGTATGTGATTTCTAACATTGGGAAATGGTTGCATTCCATTTTAATATGCTAAATAAGTTATGACTAATGTGTTATAGAATTTCTGGCAAACAAAACTAAAAGTATAAAAAAAAACTTACCTACGTACAACACTAATAATCAGAAAAATCTAACAGGCTGAGCGACAACACTTACAATCAAACAACTTTTACAGGCATACATACAACACTAACAAACAGACAATTTGTACATACAGGCAATACTAACGCACAGCCGTGTATGTGGGGCCCCCAAAGAGGTTAAGCCCCCCGGGCCCCCAAACTCCTAAAAACTCCTATCTACTCCACTGAAAGACATAAACCTGTAACATACAGACGACCGACAATAACAGTCAGACAAATCTTACAGAAAGACCATCTGGACAGACAATACTAATTTATCCATTGGTTTGAGACATAAAACCGAGAATCGATAACAGACAGATATAACCCTTATCACCCAAGCTTTTTACATTAATCAAATACAAATGTCTCCTAATGACGTCATTGAGCAAAATATGTTGATGTTTTATTTAGTCTAAGAGGATTGAATGACATAATTATATATTTACAATTGAGTTGTTGACTTAGTCCCAGAGCTAGATAACCCACATAGCACATTTGTTATGCTTAAAGATCAATTCGCAGCGCACATGCGTCATTGTTTAAAGATTAAACCACAGTATCGCAAGTCAAAAGAGGGGTCATTCACGACCTAGTGAAGGTCAACTTTTAAATCAAACGGTATAATTGTACATGTAAGTAATTTGGCTTAATATGATTGAAACATTAGCGTTAACATTTTATAAATACTTATTAAGTTGATAACTATCAGCGGAGTACCGTTGTCTTGGGACATCTGTGAATATCTAACCATACAATTCACATGATTAGATTTTATAAACATTAAAAGCTTACATTTCCTTCGGTAGATGGTGATGCCACTGTTTGGACTTAATGGTGTGTTTTGAAAAAATAGTTTTTAACAACTCCTGAACACACGTGACCAGGCATCAACCATTACACATGAGGAGCATCACGTGACTCATACGTGAGGAGACTGACTTACTGCTGGCCTTACCCTGAGGATCTTCACTATACAGTATGTGTTGTATTGTATAAAGTTTAGGGGATTACCGGATATTTAGCATGCCGGATATCCGTTCAGGATATAGAGATTTCCGCCACTATCCGGATTCTGCAAAATTTTATTGCAGATACTTATAGTATCCGGATATCAAATGTAGTAAAGAAGTATTTGAAATCACAATTAAATTAATATTAATACGTTGAAAACAAATATATAAATAGTAAAAAATAATAACATTAAATTATTAATATATAATAAAATAAACCAATTAACAAATGTTGGTCACGAAATCATTCAAACCCATGCAAACTATAGTAAAACAATCAATTTCAATACGAGAAAATAAGAAGGTAGAAAATCCTTCAAAACCTATTCAACTCCACCCCCATGTAATCGGACAATGAAAAGGCAATGTGGTCAGATAGTCCTTTCTAACGGTGCCTACATTCTCACTGCCCCCACTAACTGTATTTACCCTCGCCAGCATACGGCTTGCTGTGGTGGTCACTGAGTCTAGCCTTCGTAACATGGGATTATGAAACACTCATGTAAAATGTAAGCAACACTGACGTAAAGTTCAGTCAGCTCATACAGGTCCAGCAGATTGAATGTTATTGTCTGCTACGCGGCGTTATTAACGATTGAAATTTATGAACTTTAAATAGTGTCAACTTTGTAAGTCATATTAAAATCAGTATTTCTGCTAGGGAGGTATACATATGTTAAGGAACACACGAAACAGCAGTGAATGCAAAGGGCGCGGGGTTTGTAATGGTTTCAGTGCCTGCGCTCAGCATGTCGTCACGTTAAAAAAATAATAAAAACATAAATTTTTAAAGAAGCAACTTTCGTGTGTTTTTGTTTTCACATTGAAAATCTTTGAACGACTTAAATATATAGATGTTTAAAAACCAATAATAAATGAGGTCCTTTTTAAGTGTGTGTTTAGTTTGGGATAGGAGTGGAGATACTGGAGACAATTCACGAAGTGGCCGGGCTTCGGGCTTTGGCCGTAACATATAATATATATATATATGTATATATATATATATATATATATATATATATATATATATATATATATATATATATGTATACAAAATCAAATAAATAAGCAAGTGACAAGACATTGTTAAAAACGAATTCAGACTACACTGGTGGTAGGAGAATGCTAAAAATTCATTGAAATGTTATCCCTTATTAAAGAGATCGAAGTGAAGTGGCGTGCCACTTGGATAAAAATAATTAGTGGTCAACTCAACGTCGGTAGTGAAGTTACTTATTTTCAATTAGGCAAAGCACTACGTGACGGTGAATGTATTAAATTTATAGTTTTCTTAATTTGAAATAACTAGGATTAAAAACATGTATTTTCACTTGGAATTAAGTGTTTCTTTACATAATATTAAGTATTAAGTGAATTGCAGTACAAAGTGTAAGCAATACAAATAAGTAATGCTATGTCACATATAATTGAAGATAGCAATTTAACTAAAGTTAAAGCAACAAATAATATGATTGTCTCACTCAACATGCCACTTCAGTTGTATTAATTACAACCTCACATTCAATATTTCGATAGCGGTGCTTTTTAGTGCCGCGTTCATGAAAAATACAAATTGATTGCACGTCACATAACTATATCTATAGAAATGAACGTAATTATATATGTGTGTAGACATGTCCTTTATAGCTGACTAAACCAAACCATTCATCTGAACGCCATGAAACTTTTGGATACTTTTGAGCACGCTCCCGGGATGGTAACTGGAAACTTTATTTCAAAATGTAACACTCATGGGGTACCGGGGGCCCATAATGTGATTTATTTCATATATGAGCAATGTAAAAATTAGTTTAATCGTTAGCTACAGAGTAGATTGATGGATCTTAATAAAAGAGTCTATAGAAAAACTTGGTTGCTATTAATATAATACTATAGGACAATGTTTTCATAATGTTCATTTCTTCGGGGCTGTGGGCTAAAATATATATATTTTTTCTTAAACGTTTAAGATATTATTTCCCATTCAAAAATATTAATGATCTTTGAGAAATATAAAAAAAATATATCGATTAAAAAATTGATTGAATTGAACAAGTGTTTTGAATTCTTTATCTTGCATTGAATGGCCCTGGGGCCCCTAATGTCACTTTTTTCTTAAATGTGCTTTATAAAAATTAGTTAATGCGTTAGCTAATAAGAAATTTATGGATCTTATTAAATTGTGTATGCAAAAACTTGGTAGCACATATTAAAACTTGGTAGCACATATTAAAACTTGGTAGCACATATTAAAACTTGGTAGCACATATTCAAACTTGGTAGCACATATTAAAACTTGGTAGCACATATTAAAACTTGGTAGCACATATTCAAACTTGGTAGCACATATTCAAACTTGGTAGCACATATTAAAACTTGGTAGCACATATTCAAACTTGGTAGCACATATTCAAACTTGGTAGCACATATTCAAACTTGGTAGCACATATTTAAAAAAAGCACTAAACTTCCTATGTCCGTTTCCTTGGGACCAGGCCCAAATGCCTTTTTTCATATTTTTTAGATATATATTATTTCCAATGCTATGTTTATTGATCTTGTGAAATAAATCCATGATGAAACTGAATTAGTAATAATCTTATGTATAGAAGGAGCGTCTGTAGAAGATAAGATAAGAATTAAAACGAACATATGTAAATTTACAACTCACACCGTATAGGCCCGGGGGCCTATGAATGTCGTTTTTCCCCCAATATATTTGCTATATAAAATTTGTTTAAGAGTATGATATCGAGAAAATAAATGGATGTTGACTCATCTTCGTATATACAATCTGAAAGAGTCTATTTGAAATTACTGTCGCGCAGTGAACTCCTAATGTTCATTCTATAGGGGCTCTGGTGTCCAAATTGTCTTTTATAGTAAACGTTTAGTATTTTATACCCCATTTATTATTTTAACGATCATGAGTAATATATCGATCAGGAAACTGAATAAAATAAACATTTGTTTTTTTTAATTTATATATGCACCGATTGGGCCCGGGGGCCCGTAAATGTCGCTTTTTATATTAGCTGTATAGAAATAAAAAAAATTAGTTTAAGCGTAAGATACTGAGAATATTAAGTAACCGTTACCCATCTTAGTATGCTATTTGAAATTGATTGAATTGAACATGTGTTAATACACTTAATTCTTTTCTTAAATTAGGTATATCTTTAACTGTAATAACAAAGTTTGATTATTTAGTAATACGATCAACTGGAATTCTTGAACGTATATCATAACAATAAATAATGTTGTTTTTTGACTGGGATACTACAAATAGGTAGTCTATCGATATATTTTAATTATTGTTATTTGCTTAAAGATTTAATTTATTTTTTTGAAGGATTAGAAAATGTTAATTAAAAAAAAACAAAAACATTCATATTAACAATGCTTTTATGAGGTGATAATAAACCAAAATGTTTTGTTTTCATGTTCATAATACGCGTTGCTTTAAACAAAAATCTAACATGATAAAGCTCTAAATACGTTTTTTGTTCATATTGCAATATTCATACAGAACAGTTGAATTTGATAAAATGGCCGTCAACTTATGAAGGAATCGTAACTAAAGCTCTGCCTTCTTTAATTAAAACCACAGACATTGATAGCCATCTACAATTGTCTTCTTCCCATCATAAATTAATATGTAGATAATATGTAGATGAATTTTAAACCAAATAAATGTTTGAATCTATTAGAAAAATATAATAATTGCTTTGTATTATTTCAGACAGCCATTGTTATTAGAAAATTCATTAACTTGTCTTTTTTTTTCGTTTTGTCAACTTGTCGTTTTGTCATGGAACCTATAGAACTCACTATCACTGTCTTGTTTCTAATCTATCTCTCTCACTCTCGCTCTCTCTCTCTCTCTCTCTCTCTCTCTCTCTCTCTCTCTCTCTCTCTCTCTCTCTCTCTCTCTCTCTCTCTTTAGAAGACATGAAGAGCAGGTAATTGTTAGTGAAGCATATACATAGGGGCCCACTTAACTCGAGCCCTTGTTAACTCGCCAGCTCTATTAAGTCGTCGTTTTTTTTTGGAACCACCAAATTTATCACTTTGTCTTTGAATTTTTCAGTGGTTAATTCGATTTTTTAAAGTCGCCGAGCCCTAATATTTCGAGCACAAAAGAGTGCCAAATTTGCCACTTAGTGTTCGTTATCTCGATCCCCATGACCAATCGTCAGCTTTTGAAAATGTTAGATGTGATTTTTTATAACCAAGTGAAGGCAGAAAACTTCTGCCTAGCTGGTGACGTCACAGCCCGCTTGCTCACAGCGATGTGTTACTAAGTTAAATCGCCAACTTTTGAAAATGTTCTTATCGATAGGGCTGAACCGATCGGTTGGGCTACTCGGCATCAGCTGATTTTCGTATACTCGGAGATACTCGGCAATCGGCCGCGTAAGTGATGCCGAGTATTACGTAATTGCTCCAATAGCAAAGATGCACGCAGAATCGCATGTCTAAAACATTTCGTTTTGTATGGAATAACAAAATGTACCGTGTGCAGACTTGTTGTCAATGGCAACCATTCATCCTTCAACCTCATTTTTACTCTATTACTATTACTACTGCTTTGTTCTAATTGTTTCATTCATAAGAATTGGCCGTATGCAAAAGCCATTTAACTATTGGTTAGAATTAATTAAAATGTATCAAAGTTGAAGGTTCAAAAGTTCAAAAGGAGTTCCTAATTTATTTTTTTACACTTTTATAGAGAAGAGTTCGCTTTGTTATGAGTCATATATAGGTCATGATAATCAAATAACGGCAACGCCTTTGTGTAAAAAAAAACTCGAAAATCATGTGCATGTACATTCTTATTTATTAACGCTAGTGATGGGACGAAAAATCATAGGGTGCTTACTGTAAACAAGCCTCCCCAGATTTTAAAATATATATTATAACAGACTACGGACAGTTTACCCACCCCCACTCTCAATCTCAGTACATTGTAAGCTGAGTGGACGGGGGTAGGGTATGTATTGGTGTAGCTTGTAAGGAAAGTCACCAGTCACCAGCGGACCCTGCGCGCGCACGAGGTGTGTCGGGGAGGACTAGATGAATTCCTTATACATGTAGTTATGTACTAGGGAAAAAAACTGCGCTAACGCAATAAAGGGTTATATTTAAAATTAAACGGCCCTTACAAACGAACGGTCTTAACAAACTTAGGAAAGAGTGAAGAAATAGGGTCCCGATATTCCGATACGATTCCGATGAATCGTCCCATAACTAATTAACGCACATCATGTATATAATTATAAAGAAATTTCAAGCGCATGTTAATATTTGCCGCCATATTGGTTTTCGTTTAACTCGGTGATCGGTTATCTCGGCGCTATTTTTCATACCCCGAGGCCGTCGACTTAAGTGGGCCCCATTGTAATTAGATAATAATCCGTGGAAATAGTGCAATATAAACTAATTTACCAATGACTAATGAATGAACATATAGTCAATCTCTCTATTTATGATACATATACACACAGAGGAATGCTTTACAGATGTTCAAAATCATTCAGCGGTGATACAAATCTCTATACATATAAGACGCATTTGTTGTCTATCTGTTCCCTGCTTTTGTTTGCAGTGAGTATGTTCACAGCTTTCACCTGTTATTATAGAACATTTTCATTTTCTTCTTTTTAGTGCACTATCTATATGTAAATAAAAGCGTGTTTTTAAAAACCTTTTTTTAAAATATATTTTTATTTTCTTCTTTTTAGTGCGTTTCCTTTTTTAAAAAAAGAATTTTTTTAAAGTTAAAGTATTTTATTTTAAAGTTGTGGGTGTGAGAATGGGCATATTTGATAAAGGTAATGTTTGAATATTCAAAACTCCAGTTGTTCCTCTTGTATTATCATGCCAATTTAGATTTAGTTTCGCATTACTGAGCTGTTGAACACCTGGAATGTGGTCATCGATGGCTGGGGGTTAACACGCACATGGAAGTCAAGAATAGCACGGATACATATTATAAATAGAGATAAAATAAAAATGCATTTATTTAATTCGATCGATCTGAATTTTCACACAATGCACTGTCTTCCATGATCTATCTAGGACCATCAGAAGTGGTTTAATTTTACGTTACACAATTTGACGGATACAACATACAAACAGTGTGCCTTGGATAAAAGCGTGTAAAATAAGGTCAGCTATAAGAATGTAGTCATGTGAGGAGCAAAGACAAGCCATGTATGTTACTTTTGATTTTACACGTGTGTTCCATATTTAAAAAATAATCTTTAATTATTTAAAATAGCAGGAACTAAGGATATAACCTTATCTAATTAAAATAAAGTGAATCCCTGCAATGAATTGAATGGTTCCCCTATGTATAGGGATCGAAGATAAGTGGCATGCCACTTAGATAAACATCAGTGTTATTATACTGTAAGTACCACTTGAATAATATAACAAGCAAATACATTTAAGTATATTAATTATTTTTTTTTGTAGTTTCAGTGGTTTAAAATAATAACGCAATTTAAGTTCTATATTCACTACAATCCAATATTTGTATTTTTTATTTCATTTTTCACACCCAATAACATATAAGTAATACAAGTTAATAATACTATTATTATAAATTTAATATATACATATATATATATTTAATAAAAAGAAAAGATCACGATTTTCTCATTTATTTGGCAGCTGATCGACTGATAAAAATTGCAGTGCTTTTTGGTGCGGCGCTGACGATAAGTACATTTAAAGCACATCTAAAAAGACAATACAAATACGTTTGGTAAGAAGAAGCTCACTGTTCTTTAATGAATGAAACGTATTTATTTATCATTCATGCGCTTAGAAATGTATTTATGGCATGTGTGTCTTTAAAAATAACTAGATCCGACCCGTGGCATAGTCTACGCCACACAATGTATCATAAATTGTGTAAAGAAAGGGGAAAAAGAACGGACACAAATTCCCGCACTAAGAATTATATAGTAGTATAGTTTTGAAGCATTACTTCCTTTCCTTCTATTTAGTGCGTCTCAGTGCGGTGCGCATAGAGCACACTACTACATATATATATATATATAGAGTGTGTCTTGCCTGCTCTAGTTTCTGGCTAATTATTTATATAGTGAATTGATGTAGAGATTTATTTATCAAATTCCTCTCATTTACGGTAATTTTCTAGGGATTCTAAAAACAAATCGACGCACACAGTCAGACACATATTTGAATAATCTACGCAATGACTGCGTTAGTCGCATTTCTCTCTCTCCTTCTCTCTCTCTCTCTCTCTCTCTCTCGCTCTCCCTCTCTCTCTCTATTTTAATTCCTCTATCTCCATTTTGCTTTCTTACTGTCTTTCTCTCTCTCTTTTTACATATATGTACCGTATATTAAATAATAAGTGTGATTAAATACTCGTAAAAACGGTTAACTTGGATTCAAACACAAACTGTACATAACAAAATATGCATAGGATGACCAAGTTATTTCTAGCCCTACATGTACTCAGATATATTGTGGTTTAAGTAATGATTATGGTGTGCAGGGAAAACTAAGTTAAGAGTGATTTTAAAAATTAGTTAAGTTTAGACAATTTGAAAAAAAACAACAACAAAAAACATGATTGCAAGACATAAACACTCGGAAAAAAAAAGAAAGAAAAAAAAAGTAAATCCGTCACATACTATTTGTTCCTATTATTAAGAATTCGTTTCAGCAACAATATTTTGAATTAAAGGAACGTCTGTAACAGGTAAGATTAGATAATTGTTTATACGTTTGTATATAATCGTATACTATAGAAATTTCATTGTGACAATAAAATTAGCTTTTGGTTTGTGAGGGAAACTACAAACCAACTTGCTTAATTAAATTAGCTTTAAATATTAAACATTAGGTAACAATGTTGAAGATTTCTAAAATATAATTTCAAAACATTAGTTTTATAATCATTGCTTTCATAAGTATTTTTCAAAGAAATACTTATTTTTTTATTCATAATGCATTTTAAAACCAATTACTTAACCCAGGGATGTCCAAAGTCCGGCCCGCGGGCCAAAACCGACCCGCGAGCCATTTTAACTGGCCCGCGGCCTCATCTGAAATAATTAATTAACTGACGTATTATTTCTGTGCATTATTTACTTTAAAAGTAGAAATTTTGTGCTTAATTTTGCACGTACAAAAGAAATTGAGGAATTCATGGAAGATAAAGGACAACCAATGCCATAATTATCTGATACTGCTTGGCTGGCAGATTTAGCATTTTTAGTTGATATGACAAGACATCTAAACGTAGTTAACACAAATCTTCAAGGTCAAAGTACAGTGGTAAGCCAATTATATTCAGATATCAAGTCCATTGGGAACAAGCTGCAACTTTTTCAAAGTCAAAGGCAACTTTCTCAAATGCAGCCTTATACCACACATTTCCCCTCACTACAGGAAATCATGACAAGTTTCCCAGAAAGAAGCTTCAATGAGCAAATGCAGAGGTATGTTGCAGATATCACATCCCTGGCTGATGAATTTTAAAAATACTTTCAGAACTTTGCAACTATTGAAAAGGACATCATGTTATTTTCTTCACCTTTCTCTGCTGACCCTGATCATGCCCAAGGCAATCTAAGATGGAACTAATTGAGTTACAAAGTGATAATGAAATTCGCAGCTGACAACAACATCTTTCTCTCAACGACTTTTACCTACAGCTAGATAAAGAGAGATATAAAGAGATTCGAACATTTGCTAAGAAAATGCTCAGCTTTTTTTAGCTCGACTTACTTGTGTGAGCAGACATTTTCAGTTATGAATTTTAACAAGAAGCGTGTGAGGGCAAGAATAAGTGACTCTCACCTACGTGATATCATACGTGTCAAAACCAGTGGCATTGAACCGGACCTCAACTATTTACTGCATTCAAGATCTCAGTTTCACCCATCACATTAAAATTTTGAGATAAAAACTTCTCAACCTGTCATCATATATATATTTACGCTCAATTAACGCTGACTGCCTCACGCCTAAAGCTAAGGGACATCACTCTGCTTTTGTAAAAAATTGAAAATATGGACTTTAAATCATACTCATTTTGGTTTTCAGATTAACATTAACCAAACAACGCACGAACCTTTGACGTCAGCATTTGTGTTGTAAACAGTGCTGACTGACTCAAAAAGTTGTTTTTTGTGCAGTAATTTGGTGCGCTGCTTTCTAAAATTAGTTTTAAAAATAGTGTTGTGATTAGCACTGTAAAAAAAATTTATGTTAATACTTTGTGTACATATCAGAAATATTTCGGATTTATGATACAAGGATAAGTTACTTGGGTTTTTGACCCCAAAAAAAATGGGCGCCGTAGGCGCCCTACAACACCTATTATAAAATACTTTGTGTACATTTAAGGAAGTTCAATATTACGTATTTATCATACAAGGACAAGTTAGTTGGGCTTTTGAAAATGGTGGATGCCGTAGGCGCCCTAAAAAAAGTGGGCGCCGCAGGCGCCACGGCACCGTAGCACAACCTACTTTTTATATAATGTTAATCCGGCCCGCGAGGGTCTTTATTTCAAGGAATTTGGCCCACCATTCAAAAAGTTTGGACACCCCTGACTAAACCTTTCAAAAACGTCTTAGACCCAAAGAACGAGTACAGATCAACGTGTCTGAGTGTTGAGAAATCACGTGACCCGGGCTAACATTAAGGCCAAAGAGTCTGACAACAGCCCAACCATAAACCAAATAGGAATGAGAGAGAAAGTTGACAACGTATAGGCCCCCACTTAGAAGTTTTCTTGACTCCTTTTACAGTTGATCCCGTTTGGAGGCAAAGACGGTCAGTGTCAGTATGGACAACGTTTGATCCTTGAACGTGGGAGTTTAATTACTGGTCATGTCAAGGTGCTAATTGACAGGGTCAATCTATTGGCGAGATAACGTCAGCTGAGCCCAAAATATCGATCGCCCGATGACCAGAGCTCGGGTTCATGTCGTGGCCCAAAACGAACAACATATGAATTTTGTAAATAAAGAGCATTAAAAATATATCAGTATAGAAATAACAACAAACGAACATAATTAAATTCCAAATAATTATAGGGCTAGTACAGTTTTTTCAATAACATTGATCCTGTTTTTATTACTTAAATTATTGAGAACTTTTTAATAAAAAAAATAGCAGATATTTATTTTTTAGGGTTATTAAAAAAAAAGCGAAACTAAAAAAACTCAAATATTCCTTCTGTGTGGAATGTCAGCCTGGTGATAAAACAAGACAATCCATTTTTTTCGGGGGAGGGGGGGGGAGTGGTGTTTGGTTTGGGGGGGGGGCTAGATGTATAGCGGCATTAGCCGCATCACCTTAAGAACGTTCAAGTTACTGTAAAACTGTACATATAACTTGAAATAATGTAGATTAATTAATTTTTTATAAAATATTTTTTATGAGGGTTCATGTTCAATGCTATGTTATTTGCATATTATATGAACGTTTAATCCTTTTACGTATGTCCATAAAATGATATATTGTACATCTGCTGATTCAGATATTAGTGACTTATGGTTTATGTACATAAATTTAAAACAAATGACTTCGGCGATTGCCGTAGCTTCAACCATTAATTTTTACAGATTGTTCCAGTCAAAAATTGTCCATGATAGGAAGGAACAGCTCTTGAATGTATTTATTGTATTTTATTTGTCAAAATTGCTTGTCCAGACCTCGTGTATTTCTCTCACATTGTAGACTGGTTATTTTAATTTAAGCATTTGATAGCACCTCGGCCTGGTCGCATTTGTTGCAATTATATATTTAAATACGCTTTAGTTAACTAATACAACCCTTGACTAAAAAAACAGATCTATATTATTTATTTCAGGTGTATACATAAGCAGACATAAAATGTATTGATTCTAGGAAGTAAAAAAAAATGATATTAATTATTTTATTTAACAAGTTTTAAAGCAGTGTGTAATATAATTTAATCTAATACGTTTTAGAATAGGTTATCCTATTATTTTATTTAACATGTTTAAATATATTTTCTTATTTATGTTCATATTCTAAGGGCACAACTTGTAACATACAAAGTCACATTTTTGACTCTACAAGTTGAAAAATGCAACACAACGAATCAGTTGTTACATCACACCAAAGAAACAGCGTCTTACACAAAAACTCTGTTTTTGAGACACACACATTCTGAACATTTAATGTTTATGATCACATTAAACAAATATTAGTATTAATTTACAGACCATTTTCCACATGATTGATATACTATGTACATATTTCTTTAAAGTTCCACAAATCTTTATTTAAAAATTCAATATCTTGGTTGGTGCTGCTGCATTCGCAAAAGAATTTTACTTTTGATGCTGTTATTGGAAATTGGCACTATTCAGCCCATCCAAAGAGGGGCAAAGGTCAGGGGTGATTGCTACACTCAGATCATGCTAGAAGGGATCAAATAATTTTTTTTTAAAGTATTACTTTATTTTAAAGTTATTATACTTATAAAATAACAAAACGAAAAAAACCAATTAAACTGTATCTCACAGTTTTCTAACCATCATCGCATTGATCAACGTATTACAATTGTACAGGTTTGACTGCAATGACACTTGATTGCGTAACATTCAGGGGGAATTTCAAATAATTACTTTTAAAAACCAGTTTTCCCTATGTTGCCATCTAGTATTTCCACGATGAATATATTTATTTTAATGTGAACTGTATAAATAAAAATAGGCCCAAGAATACAAATAATTAACTTTAATAATTAATATTATTGCTGAGCTATACAATAATATAATCAGTGGCGTCACTAGGGGGGGCGAGGGGGGCGGGCCGCCCCGGGTGACACCCATCAGGGGGGTGACACCCGAGCCTAAACTTTTACTGTGTCCGATTTTATGTCAGAAAAAAAATTGAAAACACATTTTTTTCATCTAGAAAGAAATTAAGAAATACAAAGAAATAAGTTAAACGCGAAAACTTTTTATTTAAAATATAAGTTAACTTGCAATACTAAAACAGTCCCAACACACAAACAACATTAAAACAAATTAGGAAGAAAAGAAAAGAAACGTCGCAGCTGAGAGATCTTTAAAAAAAAGCTGGACATGAAAGAGGCAGTGTCTTATGTTTTAAAAGATATAAAGCTATTTGGGCTTTGACACACCGACACCTTGGATGAATCCCACCTCACGACTCTTCCCACCACACCACATTGGGGTGTGGAAGGGATAAGTTTTCTACAAAAAAAATAATCAAAAGATGGTTTTTCTTTGTTGATGTTTTTTCTAGACGAAAATTATGAATTCAATGTCTTTGAGTTGATATTTTGTTTTATATATATTTATTAAAGGCGTGATATGCATGTTTATATACAGGTAGTCCCCCGGTTACGACGGTCCCATCCCGACTTACGCTGTTTCGTGGTTACGAACGCTCCTCCCATAAAGAAAAATATTACGCGTTATTCCGTATTTTTTATAAACTATTTTTTTCATGGGGTAACGAATTGTTTTCTCTAGTTGAAATACAACAAAATATTGAAAAATATGTAATATTATTATTTGAACCTACAACTTTCGTTTGTGAATTGTTCTCATGGTGAAGTTATCAATCAAGTCAGTAAAGCTAAGAAAGCTTACAAGGAAGTTCCTTTTCAATGCTCATTAGAGAGAGCATATTCAGTCTTTGTACTAACTCATTTTATATTCTTTTCAACTTTGAAAAGGATTGCTCTCAGTTGCAGTTTGATGTCATCATTGAGAGATAGATGAGAAGTGCGATGTGTACATTTGTAAAGAGCTGTGTGAAATTTAGCTCATTCAAAAGCAGCAAAATGTTTAGCTCTATGCACGTGTTTTGAGTTTGGCATTGGGGTACTTCCTTTCCTTACCCTGAGCCTGGACAATAACTTTTTTAAAGAGTTTTGGGAATTGAACTAATTCTGAAGGTAAGCAGTTTTTGAAATCACTTGAATATTCGTCCATTATCTTGGCTGCTGCCCATCGGCTGGCGAAATGGCTGAGCTCAGATAGGTTTGTAAGAAAGCCAAATTTCTCATGGATGTCTTTATATGGGCCTAACCGATGTTGTAGGGCTCAAGAAAGTTTGTCAATGATTACCAGAAATACCTCTACCTTGAAACTTTTGTCTCGGGGAGAATACTGTTTTGGTGATGTCCCTTTATCAAACTGACGCCCTTTTTTTTCCTCTTTTTTTTGTTGATAGCATTGAAGATTGTTCATACTCTTTTTTACCACGGACTTGTCCTTTCCTCTGTCTTCATAGGAATCAAATTAAGAATGCTGTCTTTTGACAAACTCAATGAGAGACTTCTTTTCTAAAATTGTTTCCCGAATTTCCAGTGAAATAGCGACTTCCAGCTGTTCAAGTTCCTTTAGAAATCCTGCTTTAAGTAGACAGTCACGTGGCTGATTTTCGTTTGTTGCTAATTCTTCCAGTGCTGCGATATACGCATGGTATAAGTTATTAACAGACCTTACTGCATCATGTCATGCTGACCATCTTTTTTCACACAAGGCTTTGTTAACATGTATCAATTTCATGTGTTTTTAAAGTACCTGTCAACGATGAGTAGATGCAACAAGCCGGGTATAAAGATTTTGCAGAAGACAAAAAATCTGACAACAACAGGACAACTTGCTGCACTTTTCCCAACCAAATTAAGGGAATGAGCTGTGCACGGCACATAATGAGCAACACTGCACTTCTCACGAAGAAAAGCCTAGTTTCCGTTATACTTCCTACTCATATTTGCAGCTTTGCCGTATGAATGTCCAAGGCATTTTCAGGGATTCATACAAACATTTGTCTGCATCTTTATAATACACTATAATAAGCTTGGAGTACCTTAAATTATTGGTGGCCCCTGGCTTTAGCCCGTTCAGCACCCCCCTTTTAATCCGTAATAGGGTGTGGGGGTCACGCATCGGGGACGATGTGTGACGAGGGGGTGGGGTTAAAAAATGTGACGTCAGATAAAAAACGCGCAACTTTAAATAAAAGTTCCAATTAAATATTTGATTGTTTACCATTTATTTAATGACGTTTTCGATGGCTTCACGCGTGTTACGACATCAGAGTGTAGACGTACCCTTAATAAATATTTAAATGACAAAAAATAATTTGCAACATGCTAATTTTTATTTAGAAAATACAGCTTTGGGGGGGGGGTGTCTAAGCCTTGTGACGTAAAACGTGAAAAAGGGGGTGGGAGTATAAGTATGAAGCTAGGGGAGGGTGGGGTAAAAATTGGCATCCTCACGTGACGTCATTTATGGACGGCCCATTCAGTCGTGAAGGGGTGACACCATGAGCTACCGCCCCGGGTGACACCAACCCTAGTGACGCCTCTGAATATAATAATAATCTCTTGATAACTTTGTCGTTGGCTGGAATGATCATTAAAAATATTATGTCACAAATTTTAGGTTTGAGATGTATACCAGCAAACTGTAGCGGCACGCATTAGTAACTTTCTAGTTTCAACGTATCAGCTCAAAAGTCTGTATTATGAAGTTGTGTCATTATTCAAAAACGATGTTTGATGATGCTCGTTACTATAGACGAGGGGCGGCTGTACCCGCAATAACTGGCGCATTAGTATTCTCAATTACTGTTTTATCAAACGATGTTTGGTATTCATTATTACAGAAGGTGGGGTGATATGAAACGCAGTTTTAGAGAAGATTTAATGATAACAAATCTGTAGAGGATTCGCATTAAAATTTCCTTTTGCTGATTTTAAAACCGTACCGTTAAAGATAAACAAGTAACTACTACTTATAACTGAACACTTTTATAACAAAAAGCTCTTCTGATATTGACTCATAATCATCATATATATATGTACGCCCAATTATCGCTCACTGCCTCACGCCTAACATTAATTGGCAAATATAGATTTGAAAATCATAATCTCTTGGTTTCCAGGTTAAATTAACCAAAAACGCACAAAACCTATGACGTCAGCAATTTGTGTTGCAACCGTGCTGACCAGACTCAAAGAAGTTCTTTTTGTGCAGTAATTTGGTTGCGCTGCTTTCTAAAAGATACTTAAAACTCGTGTGGCTGATTAGCACTGTAAAAAAATGTTATAAACATAATTTGTGGAACATTTCCGGCATATTTCGTATTTATCATACAATGATAAGTTAATTGGGCTTTTGGACATAAAAAACCCTATTGTAAATTACTTTGTGTTCATTCAAGAAAGTTTACTATTACGAATTTATCATACAGGACAAGTTCGTTGGAGCTTTTAAAAAAAGGTTGCGCGTAAGCGCCTTAAGAAAATTTGGGGGCGCCTCAGGCACCACGGCGCCGCAGCACAAACTAGTATACCTTCTACATATTTACTCTTTAATTTATCCCTGACTGACTCACTCACTGTGGCCTAACGCTAAATAATAATCCTTTTGGTTTCCAGATTAACATTAACCAAACAACGCACGAACCTATGACGTCAGCATTTGTGTTGCAAACAGTGCTGACTGACTCAAAGAGTTATTTTTTGGTGCAGTAATTTGGTGCGCTGCTTTCTAAAATTACTTTGAAAATGGTGTGGTGATTAGCACTGTAAAAAAATATTATATACATACTTTGTGTACATTTCAGGAAATTTTTTTATTTATCATACAAGGATAAGTTACTTGGGCTTTTGACAAAACAACCATATTATAAAATACTTTCTGTACATTTAAGAAAGTGTAATATTACGTATTTATCATACAAGGACAAGTTAGTTGGACTTTTGAAAAAGGTGGGTGCCGTAGGCACCCTTAAAAAAGGGGGGCGCAGCAGGCTTCCACGGTGGCGCAGCACAAACTAGTAATAATAATATTAAATGTTCAGATCTGCTGACAAGACTGTCGTATATAAAGTTTTACTGTTGTAATGTAGTAGGTAGCTATAGTTGTGTTGTGGAAAAGTACCGTCAGATGCTGATTACTAGTTATTTTTAAATACTCATTTTTTATTCACTTTATTGTGGAGTACAAAGATTCACATCAGTAGGTTGTAAAGAAAATGGATTTGAGTCGGAACTAAGTTGAGAATATTATATTTGTAGCACGAGCTAGTGATGTTGTTCTGTAAAGTTAAGTTTAATAGCTCTTATTTTACAGTTACGTCACATGAAATATAATGAACGAACATCGTTAAGTTTAATAGCTCTTATTTACAGTTATGTCTCATGAGACATAATGAACGAACTTCGTAAATTTTGGCGTATTTTTAATATCTGTTGATTTATTAAAACCCAACTAAATGCTACACAGTTCTTTAAAGCATATGCAACTTTTCTTCAATATTATCAGTTATGTCTAAAAATAACTTCTTTCCTTGGTGTGACTTTTCATTGAAATTTTAGTTATCAGTCACCAAAACCTGGAATTGACAAAAAACATTAAAATATTTTTCTTTTCTTTTAAAGTATGTTTATCAACTTGAAGCTGAAGATTGATTTTAATTAATGTTTTTGAAACAAGGTGGTTAAGTAAGCGATTTCACTTTAGGATGAATGAACTAGAATCGTAAAGCATCTTTTTATTTATTTCAAGAAACCAAGGAACGATTTAAACAGCTTATAAAACATATCTAAATAAGTAACATTTCACAACTACTGCTTTCTACTGAAGTGAGGTGAATGAATAAATTATTCGTCGTTTTCGATACAAAGCCGTTTAAATGATTTCTTCTGAGTGCGTTGATAATTCTAATAACTTCTTGTAATTGCTTATGTAGGCGTGAACTTAAATGTTGGCACCTAGATAATGACGATGGATGATACAGTGTACTGTGAATGCATTTGGTATCTCTTTTTTTAAATATCCAAGCACAACACTTTAGCGTCCCTACAATCGCTGGGAGCGTCATCTCTGACTTGTGATAAGATATTACGAGTATTTCTTTGTCTTTAAAAACTACTGATTGAAAGCATTAACTTAGATTTTTTTAAAGTATCAGTTCTCAATGTTTGATCAAATAATAATTCTTTGCCTTTTATCTTCCTTTGTGAGACTCACGTAAGCTGAAAGTTAAAGCTTAAATTCTTGGTCAAGTTGACTCGTCACTTTGAATAGAAAACTTTAAAATGCCACACAATGAATCTTGAACATTTTGAGCCATTTCTTTAATTCTTATGTGCATTGTTTGCAGTGCTCAAAGAAATTTACTTAATAATATCGGATGCTTGCTCGTCTAGCACAGTATGTTTTACTTCAATTAAAACCGGCATAATTAGTTCCCCATCAGTAGTATGAGGTTTTCCCGATTGGGAAGCACTTACCGAAATATTGTAAGAATCAAACAAGCCTTCGCCAACTTATGTGGTTGCGGTTGAAAAGAAATTATTTTTTCAAAGTTAGTTGTTTGACTGTTTTTTCTTTTAGTGTTCGAAAAAGGAAAAATGCTTTTTTTTATTACCATGAATTTTATTCAAATGTTCGTGTAGTCTGGTAGCCTTGATAGCTTCGCGGAATATATAAATAAAATTTTATAAATACTTTCTTCTGTCTACAATGCTATCAAAACCTTTTTGTAAGTTATTCTCCTCCCTCCCCCACATGCTAATGTGCTCATCACTGACGACATGGATCGCTGCATTAAATTTTACTTTAATCATACACTTTTGAAAAATTAAGTTAATTAATCGTTAATTTCAATTTAAGTAAAAATTTTTAATTTATTAGTGTCATAAATAACTTATTAAACGCTCGTGTTGAAAATCTAAATTAACATTGGAATGTCTCTTTTATATGTCATCTTTTAACCAACTACGAAAAAAGACAAGTGTGTTGACATTATTTGGTTCAAGTGAAGAGCGGGTCTAATTGACATCCGAACTGAACAGTCATTCACATGGAACTGAGGTAACTGGTATGCACAGAGCTGTCTTGGCAAGGAATGACATAATCGGATATCGGTGTTCATTAAGTTTCCACCATTGTAGAAGGTTAATGGATACAGGAACATTCATCTCCATTTTGTAACGCAGAAATTCATCACAAGAGATGTCGTCATTTTTAGACTCTGAGTAAGACTCCATTACAGCAATTAAATTAATATGCTTTTATTTGGTTTGATAGGTAGGCGAAGTGTTAGAACCGTGGTAGGAAAACTATCAACATTTTGAATATTTTCGTAAGTCAATAGTTTAAAACCAAAATGTTCGTGTAATCGTCATGAAATTTATTATGTGTCGGCCACTTTTTAAAAATTACTTTTTGCCTTCCAATAATTTGTAAGTGATGGGTCGATTAATCGGTTACATATAATATAATCGTTAACATTTTTAAGGATTAATCTAGAAATTAATAGTTAATTTCCGCAGCCCTAATATATATATATATATATATTATAATTTAGGTTATTAATGTTAACTATGTTTTTTATTTCCGCATTTGCATAAAATATATATATCCTAAAATCCTAGATTATGGCTATTTTTCAAATGAAAATAATATAAACCTGGAAAATGTATGTCAAACGAAAAGTTTTAATTTACAAATACTTAATGAGTGGCACTTTGTAAACGGATGAGTCGAATGCGGCTCTCGAGCGACTTTAAGCAACTGTTTGCAATAGGTACACGAATTCCTGATTAGTGCTGCCAGTGACTATTTTGGTAAAAACCTAGACAACATGTCAAAAAAGCATAGATCCGAAAGAAAAAAAAACCTAGACACGCTAAAAATAAACAAATATGACGTCACAAAGCTCCCCCCCCCAAAAAAAAAGCCGCATTTCCTACTTAGAATCTAGCGTGTTTCTAATCAATTTTATTCTATTTAAGTATGTATTTAGTGTAAGGCTGCATCCTAATATCGTAACACGCGCGGAGGCATTTAAAACGGAATTAAATAAATTTATTGTAAGCATTCAAATATTTAGATGAAGCTTTTATTTAAAGTTGTGCATTTTTGATGTGACGTCACAGTTCTAAAACACCTCCCACCCCCCAACCCCCTTTTTTAGATGCGTGTTCATCATTTATGGTATAAGTCTGTTGTACATAACTATTTGTAAAATATACTTAAATCTCCATTTATTCATCACTTATTTCCTCATCCTTATAAATGTTATTGACAGCCTTATCAGCATTCTTGGCATCATTCTTATATTGTATCTATTACAGATGCTCCTTTTATATAGAATATTATTGCGTTCTACTTTTATCCATTGTTTATGCATAGTCTTTGCATTTTTATTTGAGTTTTAAATGTTGAAAGAGTTTTGGTTTTCCTCGTTTGATCAGGTACAGGTAACCCATTCCACTTCCGAATCCCGGACGGAAAGAACGATAATTTTTATGTGTTTGTTGTTGCATACGGAATAGGAAAACGTGTTTGTATAACTATGTCTATTTGAGGGTTGTATTAGATTATCTTTGGTTTATACCATGAATACTTGAGAGAATATTCTCTCAACGCAGACAGAAGAAAATGGTAGAGCTGTTTAGGGTTGTATTAGATTA
The DNA here is from genome assembly GCA_944989445.1 of Ampullaceana balthica. NCBI lineage: Eukaryota > Metazoa > Mollusca > Gastropoda > Lymnaeidae > Ampullaceana > Ampullaceana balthica. The sequence goes on along the minus strand of CALYLW010001687.1, from coordinate 91,523 downwards.
TCTTTGGTTTTCACACATGAAGACTTGAGAGAATATTCTCTCAACGCAGACAGAAGAAAATGGTAGAGCTGTTAAGGGTTGTATTAGATTATCTTTGGTTTATACAATGAATACTTGAGAGAATATTCTCTCAAAACGCAGACAGAAGAAAATGGTAGAGCTGTTTAGGGTTGTATTAGATTATCTTTGGTTTATACAATGAATACTTGAGAGAATATTCTCTCAACGCAGACAGAAGAAAATGGTAGAGCTGTTAAGGGTTGTATTAGATTATCTTTGGTTTATACCATGAATACTTGAGAGAATATTCTCTCAACACAGACAGAAGAAAATGGTTGAGCTGTTCAGTTTGTAATGAAAGTCTAAAAAAATTAATATTTTGGCTCATTCAAACTGTTTTATCTTGTACCAGATTTCTTTAGACAGCAGCAGCACCATCTTTCGAATTCTGTGGGTTAAAGCTATATATATCATAATACTGTGCAGGTGAAAAAACTGTCATAGATGACAGTGTCAGTGAAAAAACTGTCATAGATGACAGTGTGGGTGTAAAAACTGTCATAGATGACAGTGTGGGTGAAAAAACTGTCATAGATGACAGTGTGGGTGTAAAAACTGTCATAGATGACAGTGTGGGTGAAAAAACTGTCATAGATGACAGTGTCAGTGAAAAAACTGTCATAGATGACAGTGTGGGTGAAAAAACTGAAGTCATTTATGCTTAATGTTATTTTTGTAAAATCGAATTTATTTAGGATCTTAATATCACATATTTATTTAGGATATTAATTTCACATATTTATTATTTTTTTACTTAAATATCGTTTATTGACTTTTTTTACAGAAAAACTAAGATTATGGCAATTTTTAAATAATAAAACCTAGAAACCTATACAAGGTAAAAAAACATACTAAATCTAGGTTGAAAAACCTAGCGTTGGCAGCACTAATCTTAACAGTAATTGGAACGTAATCAGTGATGTAGCTGTGTGTATTTACTCTTAACAGTATTTTGAACGTAATTCAGTGACGTAGCTGTGCTGTGTGTATTTACTCTTAACCGTATTTGGAACGTAATTCAGTGAAGTAGCTAGTGTGTATTTCACAGTGTCGATATAATTACCGCCCTCGCCTGATTCAAAAGATTATTTTTTCTAATCAAATATAGTTCACAGTAGAAAATTCAAATTATATAAATTTATAAATGAAAAATTTTAAACAAATGAGATTTACAACGCATTATATAATGTTAATTTACTTTATACATGCTTAAAATATAATAAGAAAAACCCGTAAAAAACCAAGTTTTTGACTATAAATCCTTTATGTACGAGAAGTAATTAAAAGAATGTTCATTATAATACGCAGCGCCAGACCATCCAGAATTACAAAATTGCAGTTGTGTCGTAAAACATGTTTAATATAATGCGCACCGATCAGGAATATGTTTATAAAAAGAGCTGTCAATAAAATACGCACCTTATTGCGCGACAGAAAGGTTGTTCAATATAATACGCACCGCGACGCTCTATCTAAAAAAATAGCATGATACATAGGAATAAATAAAATAATCTAAAAAATCAATAATTTAATTACGGCAAATGCGATCGATCTGAAATTTTGATACATTGTTTTTATCATCGGTACGAAACTGCCTGCAAAATTTCAGCTTGCTATCTTGCAAGCAAGTGGGTTAAAAATCGATCAAATTTTTGGCGACAAGCAAGCAAGGTCGGCCGCAGACACCACGAGTTAATATAAAGGATTTAAAAATTAGGAGGCGCGGTGGTAGAAAGGCATGCGTGCTCAGTTGGTTTACAGAGAGTCACAGGTGCAAACATTAGGAGGCACGGTGGTCGAAAGGCATGCGTGCTCAGTTGGTGTACAGAGAGCTTCAGTTTAAAAAAAATTAGAATTCAGTAAATACTAGAGCTTGGAAAGGATTAATTCCCTGTAATACAAGAGCTTAGAAAGGATTAATTCCCTGTAATACAAGAGCGTATAAGGCAATAATATATTTTGAAGAAAAGAAAAAAAATGCAATATGTAAGTAACATCTTTTATGCTCTATTAAATCTACAAATAATAAAGTACTTAAATTTAAATGGTGTTAACATCAGTGCTGCACCACAATGTACCGGTACGAACATATTTAATGTGTGGATATACTTGAGAAAACTTAACTGCCCAGAGAAACAACAATATTTTAATTTAAAAATAAAAGACAGACACACATTTAAAGGTAAATTAAACAGCTATAACGCAGTCGAATATTAATGTGTATTACTTAATTTTGTCTATGTGTGTAACTTAAATCTAGGAAATAGAATGAAATTTAGAAGTGTAAATAAGGATTTTAATGTCTGTATTTTATTATTATTAAAACAATGAAATTGTTGCATTTTTTATTACTTATATAATTGACTAAATGTATAAGGAAGATATGTCAACACCGAATGCGTTAGGGTACAACAAAATTGTATCTTATTCAGGTGGCATTCCACTTGATTTCGCTCCCTACAATTATGGATACAATGTGAATGAATTAATTATTAATTTAGAAGCTTTTAAATATGTTTTAATAATACTACTCAGAATGGCCTTCAAGCTATTACCAGCCAATGACAAAGTTGGTGTTATTAGAGATGGCAAACAACCAGCCTGCCAACATTGAAGAGAATACAACGCAATATCAAATAATGAAGTAGTATATTCATAGTTAATAAAGAATATACTTCACGTGATGTAGTTCTTCTTCACAGAGACGGTAATGTTCATATGGTATCCAAAACTCATCGCTTTTATAATCGGTTGTAATGTCCAATATTATTCTGGTAAGGAAAAGATGTATTTTAATTTTCAACATCAAATGAAAAACAAATGTGGAAAAAGTAGACCAAAAAAAAAGTCAGTGCCATGAATTATTCATAAACATTATGGATTCTTAAAAATCAAATCAATCACATTTGAAAATATCGTTCACTGATAAATAATATATGTTTTCGAGATCAATGTCGAACGTGCGACCGAACAAATTCTCTTCATTTAATTACATCGAACCAAACTGAGGTCAGAAAAATTTATTCATTTACGTGACGCAGTTTCTACTGATGGGAATCTTAATCACTTTGGGAAAAGTGTCATAAGGCGGCTACAAGTGTCATACTGCCAGCTACAAGTGTCATACTGCCAGCTACAAGTGTCATACTGCCAGCTACAAGTGTCATACTGCCGGCTACACGTCTCATACTGCCGGCTACAAGTGTCATACTGCCATCTACAAGTGTCATACTGCCAGCTACAAGTGTCATACTGCCGGCTACAAGTGTCATAGCTACAGTGTCATACTGCCGGCTACAAGTGTCATACTGCCGGCTACAAGTGTCATACTGCCGGCTACAAGTGTCATACTGCCGGCTACAAGTGTCATACTGCCGGCTACAAGTGTCATACTGCCGGCTACAAGTGTCATACTGCCGGCTACAAGTGTCATACTGCCGGCTACAAGTGTCATACTGCCAGCTACAAGTGTCATACTGCCGGCTACAAGTGTCATACTGCCGGCTACATTTACATGAAGACTCTTGCACTTACCTAAATACACACAAGATAACAATGACTTAAATTCACATAAATTCACTTAAATGAAAACACACAAGTTACAATGGTTTAAACACACAAGTTACAATGGTTTAAACACACAAGTTACAATGGTTTAAACACACAAGTTACAATGTTTTAAACTCACAAGTTACAATGGTTTAAACACACAAGTTACAATGGTTTAAACACACAATTTACAATGGTTTAAACACACAAGTTACAATGGTTTAAACACACAAGTTACAATGGTTTAAACACACAAGTTACAATATTTTAAACACACAAGTTACAATGGTTTAAACACACAAGTTACAATGGTTTAAACACACAAGTTACAATGGTTTAAACACACAAGTTACAATTGTTTAAACACAGAAGTTACAATGGTTTAAACAGGAAAAAACAGTTGAAAGTCATCCGAATTTAGGTGATAATTATTCATTCAAGAAAAAAAAATTACCTAAGATTTATTATTATTTTTTAAAAATGTTCTTTTAACAAGAACAAATTCTTTGTACGCAATGACGAATGTACGCTTTGAGATGATTTTTAAGCAAAGACAAATGTGCACTGTGTGTTGATCTTTAAGCAATGACAACTAAGATCATCTTTATGCATTGATGAGTGCGCGCTATTAGTTGATCTTTAAAAATGATGAATGTGCGCTTTGAGAGGATCTTTAAGTAATTTCCATAGTGCGTTACAATTTGATCTTTTAGCAATGACGAATGTGAGCAGTGAGGTTCTATTGGGGGATCACTAAGTCAACAACTTAATTGTACAATTATAATTATGTCATACAATCTTATTCGTATTTAATAAACTATCAACATATTTTGCTCAATGACGTCATTACAAGACAATTTTTTTTTATCAATGTCAAGAATTGCGGTGATAGGGTTTATCTCTGTTATCAAATCTCTGTTTTATGTCAGAAATCAGTGGATAAGTTGGTGTTGGCTTTCAAGATTGTTTGTCTGTAAAAGTTGTCTGATTTTTATTGTTTACCGTCAGTTTGTAAGAATTGTCTGTTACATTTTCTTAGGTTAGTGTTGTCTTTTAGTTTGTAAGAGTATTTTTTTTTAAAGTTTTCTGTCATATTGTAGGATATGTTTGATGCTTTGGTTTGTCTGTCTTTTAGAATTGTCTGATAGTTTGTTATTGTCTGTCACTTTGTAAATGTTTTTCTATTGTCAATGTTGTATGTCTATAAGATTTGTCTTATTGTTAAGGTTGTCTTTCAGTCAGAGATGTCTGATTATTTGTGTTTCCTAAATGTTAGATATGTATTAGTGTTAGTATTGTATGTATGCAAAAGTTGTCTGTTTTTTAGTGTCTTTCATCTGCCTAAGTGTTGTAAGATTTATTTGATTAAAAGTGTTGTCTCTCAAGTGATTGAAAGTGGTGTCTCTCAGTTTGTTATAGTTTTCTGATTGTTAGTGTTGTATGTAAGCTTGATGTTGTTTGATTGAAAGTGGTGTCTCTCAGTTTGTTAGAGTTTTCTGATTTTTAGTGTTGTATGTAAGCTTGATGTTGTTTGATTGAAAGTTGTGTCTCTCAGTTTGTTAGAGTTTTCTGATTGTTAGTGTTGTATGTAAGCTTGATGTTGTTTGATTTTTTTTCAAGTAAATTCTATAATACATTGGACAAATAATTTTGGCATATTTAAATGCATATGAAACCATTTCCCCAAAATTGATCACACACACATTGAAAGGGACATTTACAAATTAAAAGAATTTTTTTTGTCATATCTGACGTGCAATCAAATTATATTTTCAATGAACACCGCACTAAAAAGCACCGCTATCTACCTACTTTGTATAATATCATAATTCAGACATCTTAAGGGGCAAGATTAAACAAAAAGAGTGTAATATTATTTTCTTTTCCTTCGTTCTAATAAAACTTTAAATTCGATGCTACACGTCTGTTGTACATAGTATTATTTATGTTTATTGTTTACACTTTGTACTGCATGTAGGTAAATAGTATGAAGGAAAAATTCGAAGGAAAAATTCATTTTCATAATCCTAGTTATTTCAAAGTAAAAAGCTATAAATTTTATAAATTTACCATCATATATTGCTGTGGCTAATTCATGAAAACCGTATAGTTTCATGCGACAGATACAAGCATGTTTATTAAAGTGGCATGCCCCTTTACTTCGATCTCTTTAATAAGATATACAATTTCATTGAATCACTAGTATTTTCCAACCACCGACATCGATTGAACAAAATCATTCTTTTTGTCTGATTTTTGAAATGTATATAAATAATAAACCAAATTATGCACGTCTTACCTCTGATGATCACAGTTGCATTTGGAGTGCGGAGAGTAAATTTAAGGAGGTGGGGACCAGGGCCAGCCCTAGAGTATGCAGAGCCCAAGGAAGCAAACATTGAACGAGGCCCCCCTGACCAATTTTCCCTTTAAGGTTCGTTGGTCCATGTGCAAGGCAAAAAAAAGCAACTTGTCTGCATTGTAGAAAACCATCCAGTTTTTGTGCAACATTTTACAAAATTTGCTGCGCGGTAATTCTAAACTGTTGCGCGTCTTTGCTCAGATATATGTGAGGCCAAGCAGTTTCTAAGGAACATTGCCCCAGACCCAAAGCCACAGACGATGAGCGGGTCCTGGGTTCAAGGCAACAGACGAGAAGTGAGACCCATGCAAAAATGTCCATTTCTACTTATATTAAATAATGAGAAAAAATATTAAATTACTTAGATTTTTACTCTATAACAGCATCACACATTACTAATTACATCTTTCTGTACTTAATACGGTAAAATAACCCATTGCGCCATAGAAATGATGACGAACAAATCGATGTACTGTAACATTATAATTACATGATAAGAGGTAAGACTGTAAGACATGTCATAATATAAAATATACATCTAGACACCCCCCCCCCTTATAAGGGACCAATGGGTGCCGGAGATTGACAAGTAAAAATGACTCTTAAATAGCGGATCTACATAAAGTTTTTCACTTTCTAAACAAGTTAAACCCTGAAAATGGCGTTTTCGTATTGAATATATCCGCCTGAATTCATACATGCTTACTTAATTGCTCTACAAAAAAAAATACTTTTGCAATTAGGATTTAAGGTTATAATAATATTTTGTTATAATTTTAAACTATTTTTATCATTATATAAAGATTTCTTAAAATCGTTGTTAATTAAAAAAATAAATAAAAACTCGCGTTAAGTAATACAAGTAAAATTGTAAGAAAAATAGTAAAAATATTTAGTCACATTGCGGGGACCTGAAAAGTGCAGGCTCCAATTCGGTTACATCGGTCACTTTGCCCTAAGGTCCGGGCCTGTCGGGAATGGCCAGTACTGTCCAAATACTTTTAAATACAGTCAACCTCCTGATAAATATAAGTCTCTGACCATGAGCATTTAAAGCAAAGTCTATGTATAATTGAGTACAATGACAAGTATAGTCCAAGTACAATACAGATTCAATTTCATTTTCTTTTAAAAACAGCTAACTTCATGCATCCATTCTATCTAAGTACCGTACATGTCATATCTAAACCCAGTTAATGTTTATTCCACCTTCAATTTGTTACTTAGTATTATAAATTTAATATACTCTCAATTACCCAAATAACTTTCTGTAAATTTAAACACAAATGCATTTTTTAAAGTTCTTTGTTATTCTCCCATTGATGATTAACGCTATTAAAAAAAAACTTTCTTCTGATATCATTTAAAAACCCGACGGGTCAAAATTTAGTTTATTTTTAAAAAAAATAGAACATACAATTTTGCACTATTTAAATAACATGTGTTATTTTCTCCTGAATCTACTAATTAATATAGTACATAATTTAAATTTGTTTTCACATTAGTGCTGCACCACAAAGCACTGTTACGAATATATTTAATGTGTCGGTGCACTTGAGAAAAATTCCTTTTGTGATAAATAGTATTGTTTTTTTTAAATCAATTTAAAAAAAAAGAAAAGTGTATGAAACAGTGTACTAACAAATTTGTGTTACATACATGTTTCAATGTGTGTATTTTATAATTTAAATAAATAAAATTTAAATTTGGAAAAAAAATAGTTTAAAATGCTAACAATTTAAAAAATTTGGAAACTATGGATTAAAGAAATGTGTGATTATTAATTTTATATTTCAATTGTTTAAACAGTCTCGTCACCCACTTTATGGACAAACAACAGGATTTTAACATTCTCAAGTGGCATGAAGTGGCATGCCCCTTGATATCGAACACTAAAAATAGGGATAAAGTGTATAAGAACTGCTAGTCTTATTGTAAGCTCTATAATTATTAAATTATTCATACTATCGCTTCAAAACCTTTGGAAGTTGATTATATGAATATAATATATTTCGTCATTTTTTAGAGAAAACTTTGGTTTTATATAAAAGTATAGGAGGCCGCCTTCTTAAAATGTTGTTTTTCCTTACAAGAGCTGTACATAAAATATTTTCAACATTTACTGCTAGGTTAATAAATGGATCTTGACCAAATGTGTTATATTATCAACTTGAATGCCTTTAATAAAATATTGTAGTTTATTGATAAAATAATCATTGACGTGACTGTGTTGATAGACTACAATAATAGGTAAGAAGTAAATAGAATAATAGTGTACTAACGTATAGCACTGTCGAATGTACACACACACTATTGTACGACTGCATCGAGTGTGTTCGAGAGTGTAGGACTGTAGAGTGTGTATTAGAGTGTGTACTAGAGTGTATACTACAGTGTAGTACTCGTCAAGTGTACCCAAGTGTTTAGAACAGTCCAGTATGTACCAGAGTGTAGGAGTACGAAATAAATTTAAACACTATTGGAATTCGTAATTAGTTATAAAATCAATCCAAGGAAATAAAGAGAATATTCATTACAAAATACATCGCAAATGCTCAAAAACATAAAATGTATTAGTCCAAAAAACCGTTAAAATCTAAAGCAATATTACATGATACTATCTGACTTATTTATGTTTTTCAATGTCATTTTATGTGTAGATTATTTAAAAGTTTATTTTATTTTCTTGAACTAAGAATATCCTGTAGTCAATGATGTTTCATAAATAATGTTCAAACAATGGACTGCTTTCTAAATGTTTTGATTTGTGTGAATGTGTACTAAATAATAGGAACAGACCTCAGATCATTTCTATTACAAACATCATTTATAAGATGTATGAAATAAAAAATGTTTTAAAAAAATATATATATGGTTCATTGTTAAGGATTTTTCAAATATATTAGTACCATCTTTTAACCATAGAGTTTACATAAGATACATTAGATTATACAATAAATTATTTGTAGTAGTTATGATTTGTCAAAGTATTAAACATTTTAAATGTCTTTTAAATTGTAGTGAAATTAACTGTAGAAAGAGTTTTTATAGGAGATTACACGGTATCTGTTTCAGAACACACAACACGAGTCAATTAGTAAACCTTATAAAAATCAGGTCACACGTTTAAACAATCAGTAGTTTAGTTAGGGTTAGTGTCAATCGTTTCTAAAAATCATGGTATAGCCCCAAGCCCTAATTTCCCTACATTCAATGAAGATTTATGTTTTATTAAAATACGTTTACAGTATAACAATAAGAAGGACCTACATTAATTGATGGCCCGAATTATAGCATTCAATAAATATTTATGAGCATCATAAAGTTTTTAAAATTAAGCATTATTTTAACTTGAATGAAAAACATTATCTTGGTAAACCTGTTTTTTTAGCTAGCACACATCCCCTGAAGCCTGTTTGTCTTAACTCTCACTACAGAATCATCTGTCCTTTAGTTACGGAACTTATATGGAAATAAACATTGTTTAGCCATTAAATTCTTAATACATTATAATAAAAAAAACGTTTAGCATACATTAATGGAAATATAAATTATTGCACCAAGTATGAACTGACATATACATAAAATGGGAAATTTATGAATTAAAAGACTTTCTGTTGTCATATCTAGCGGGCAATTAAATTGAATTTTCCCCATGAACGCTGCACTAAAAAGCACCGCAATTAACTTACGATACTATGAGGTTGAATAATTGAGACAATTTAAGCGGCAAGTTTAATGAGAAAATCCTATTATTTTCTTAACATCAGTTAAACTGCAATCTACAAGTCTATGCGACATAGTATTATATATATGTATTGCTTTGCACTTTGTATTGCATTTAACTAAGTATGATTTATAGAAATATTTAAATTCGAAGAAAAAATACATTTTTAGAATCCTATGACATCAAGTTTAGAAAACTATTAATTTAATACTTTTACCGTCATGTATTCCTTCTCGAGATTGATCATTACAAAATTCGCCACAATCTTTGTAGATGATTATATTTATTGATTAAAATAATTTCATAGCGTATTTCTTGGATTAATTTGTGTTTGTGACAATTCAAGGATTTATAAGTGAATTTTTCATTTGTTTGTAAGTAATTCAAAATGATTAAACAGAAGGTAATAGTTAAAGGTGTATCACTGGCTAGTGCACACCACCCAAACACATTAGCCTTGACAATCTCAGGAAAAGAAGCATACCAAATCACAGCAGCTGAGATTGTAGGCTGTTTTATTAAAGAACTAGGAATTAATTGGAGAGAGATTGTTGCTCTCTACCAGTTTGAGGAACCACTTAAATGGTTCTGCAAACTCGGAGAAGAGGCGGAAGTTAAGCACTTCGAAAGTGTTCACTGTAAGACATTCCAGGCTGGCGAACAAAAACGTATCCATATTGAACAGTTTGGGGAGAGAAAAAAGGAAGGTAATTGTTCACTGGGTCCCTCCAACCTTACCAAAGGAGGGAGTGGAGGAAATGCTCTCCTTTTTGAGCAAAGACAAAGTAGAGGCATACCCTCACAAAGGTAGAGCTGACAGATGGACGGTTATGTACAGACCGGAAAAGGAAACAATTGTTCCACATTATATATATTTAGAGTGTGGAATAATAAAAGATAAGAGAATACTGCTTCTAGTTCCTGGGAGAAAACAGGCCTGCTTCCTGTGTGGTTCACAGGATCATTGGACAAGCAGATGTGTAAAAAGAACCCCAGTAGCGAAGGAAAAAATAAATCAAGTAGGTGTCCCAGTGGAGGAGCCAGGAGATGTGGTGAGGGAAAACATTAACAAATTTGTTGTCCCAGAGACAAACCCGGTGGCAGTCCCTTTGGAGGCTCCTGTTGTGGTCCCCAATGCGGTCCCAGTGACTGATCCCGGCGCTGTCCTTGCTGGAGGTTCAGCGACAGGGTCTTTGCCGGAGCCCACAATAGTTCTGGAAGAGGCCATCAGTGCCATACATGTGTCGACTGAAATGGAAGACGGCTGGCAGATACAACGTAATAAAAAGAATAACAAGAGGATAGAACCCGAATCAACAGTGGTTCAATCAAAAGGAAATTCCCCAATGAAACTGTCATATGCCGACGCTGTTTCAAGGGGTAGCCCTCCCCTTACGTGTGAACCACAACAGAAGACGTGGAGCGCAAATAAAAGACATTATGATGACGACTCTGAGGAGGATGAGACAAAATATTTTAAGTATGACTGGTTACCCCAGGACGAGTCAACGGACGAAAGTCAATAAACATTTAGACATTGATTGTTAAAATTTAAAAATATTTTCAACTAAAAATATCATGGACAACTACGTTCCTCATACAATAGAAAACGAGATGAAAATAAGATCAAGTGTACCTCGCTCAAACCAAATAAAATCATTTGAACTCAAAAAGGGTCCGGAAACACAGTCACATCAGATACAGAGACTACACAGCTTACACTTTTTTCCCTCAATGTTAAGACTTGTAACAAAAAGGAGCATCACATAATTAACCTAGTAAAAAAACACAACATTGATTTTATTTTTTTACAGGAGACAAATATAACCACAGAACACGATGCCCATATGTATACAATGGCCTTAGGAATGAAAAACAGTTACTTTAGCTTTGGCAGATTTAAAGGAGTGGGAATAGTACAGACATCTGATAGATGGGAAATAACACATAAAGACAGGGATAACGAAGGAAGAATGGTCACGCTTAATATTACAGACAAGAAAGATAATTACACACTTGTAAACATATACGCTCCAGCAAAGCACAAAGATAAACCTTTGTTTTACAATACACTAGTTCAAAATTTGAAATATTTATTTAAGAGAGGAAAGATGATTTTGTAATAATAATAATAAACCAATTTTTTTACTATAAATCTTTTATGAATGAGACATAACTAAAAGAATATTTATTATAATACACAGCTTAAGACCATCCAAAAATGGTAGTTATGTGTCGTAAAACATGTTTAATATAATGCGCACCGATCAGGAATATGTTTATAAAAAGTGTTGTCAATAAAAGACGCACCTTATTGCGCGACAGAAAAGGTTATTCAATATAATACGCACGGCGACACTATCTCAAAAAATAACATAATACATAGAGATAAAAAAAATAATCTAAAAATTAAATAATTTAATTACAGTACATGCGATCGATCTGAAATTTTGATTATCGGTACAAAACTGTCAGCAAAATTTTAGATGGCTAGCTTACAAGGAAGTAGATTAAAAATCTATCCAAAATTTTTTCGACAAGCAAGCAAAAAATCAACCAAACAGACACCACGAGTTAATATAAAGGATTCTAAAAAGAAACCCGTAAAAAACCAAGTTTTTCACTATAAATCCTTTATGTACGAGACGTAACTAAAAGAATGTTCATTATAATACGCAGCGCCAGACCATCCAGAAATACAAAATTGCAGTTGTGTCGTAAAACATGTTTAATATAATGCGCACCGATCAGGAATATGATTTATAAAAAGAGTTGTCAATAAAATACGCACCTTATTGCGCGACAGAAAGGTTGTTCAATATAATACGCACCGCGCGACGCTCTATCTCAAAAAATAGCATGATACATAGGAATAAATAAAATAATCTAAAAAATCAATAATTTAATTACGGTACATGCGATCGATCTGAAATTTTGATACATTGTTTTTATCATCGGTACGAAACAGCCTGCAAAAGTTCAGCTCGCTAGCTTACGAGCAAGTGGGTTAAAAATCGATCAAACGTTTTGGCGGTCGGGCGGCCGCAGACACCACGAGTTAATATAAGGGATTTAAAATTGGAATCGTCGAACTTATATTATAACATTAAATAATGTTGGTTTTTGACTGGGATATTACATTTCATTAGTCTATCCATATATATTTTTTTAGAATATTAAATTATTGTTATTTGTTTAAAGATGCGGCTCCTCTGGGTTCACATTGCGGCTCACGTAAATTTTAAAATATATGTTACAATGAATATTGGAATATTTCCAAGCCAGGCTAATGAATCATTGTGCTTCAATGCGGCTCTCAATAATTTATTAATATTTTAAAATGGCTCTCAGTTACTACAGGTCGGGCCACCCTTGTGTTACAGGATTAGAAAATAATATATAAATATATATATAAATATATATATATATAAATCTATGTTCAATATGATTTTATACGTTTATAAACAAAAAATTGTTTGTTTTCATGTTCATAATATGCGTTGATTTTTTAAAACTTCTAACATGATAGAGCAGTACATAAGATCCATGCTGAGTGTAGTTTGTATATTTCTATTCAAACCTAAATACGTTTATTGTTAATATTGCTATATTAATCCAAGAACAGTTTAATTTGATAAAATGGCCGTCTTCTTAAGTTAGAATCTTATTTAACGCTGTGTTACGCTAATATAAAACGAAGGGCATTGATAGCTATCTACTAACGTCTTCTTACCATCTTAAATCAATATGTAAACCAGTGGTTCTCAATATTTCTGTCGCTACACATTAGTGTGTCGTGAGATATTTCCAGGTGTGAAACGAGATTTAGTAAAAACAAACATATTAAATTTCTTGGGTTCTCTTTGCACAACTTTGTGAAGCAATGGACTCCGATTACAGGTGTCTACTTTATCACGTGGAAGTTCGCTGGCCTTCAAGAGGAAAAGTTCTTTACAGACTTGTACATCTTAATATAGAAATGATTTCTTTCCTTGAAACTGATTATCACAATTTTGAATTCAAACTACATGAAGAAATCTAGTGGTTGAAGGTTAAGTTTCTTTCCAAATAATTCGATAAACTGAATTCACTAAACTTAAGTCTTCAAGAACCATCTGAGAATATCATTACATCTTTATGGAAATGAAGTCATTTAATGAGAAATTGTCATTGTGGACAAGTAAAATATCGACAGATATATTCGACTTCTTTGCAACTGTTAACAAATTTCAAGATAAAAATAAAATAGGGTTAATAGATAATGAAATTTTGAACACTCTCAGTCAACTTCAATCGTCTCTTCAACATTATTTTCCATCCCTGGACATAAACATATTTGCTTGGGTGCTCAATCCGTTAGCAGTCAGTGAAGAAGTCATTTTAACGACCGAAGAGGAGGAGCAGCTGATCGATATACGACATAACAAATTGTATCAAACAACGTTCACCAACACTACTTTAGAAGAATGCTGGCTTGCAATCGGGAAAGTCTATCCTTAAGTCAGTTTGAAAGCATTTAAAACTCTGTTGCCAATTTGATCTTCTTGGCTCTGTGAATTTGTCTTTTCGGCATAACTGAAATCAAGTCCAAGAAACGAGAGAGACTCCTTACAGTTGATGATGAATTACGCGTTTGCTTCCATTAGCAGCTTTGGAGCTCCGATGGAATATTATGTGTTTTCTTAAGCAGGCAGATCCATCACACTGATATATCACAGTAATATACATCACAGTAGTATGTAAAAAATGTTATATTTTTCATAACATAAGTTAAAATTATTTTTGTTTGTCGCGAAAATTCTTGAATAATCTAAGGGTGTCGTTACCCAAAAAGTTTGAGAAACACTGATGTTGACATGTAAAGTCTTGGTTTGAGAAACACTTATGTTGACATGTAAAGTCTTGGTGAAACACTGATGTTGACATGTAAAGTCTTGGTGAAACACTGATGTTGAGATGTAAAGTCTTGGTGAAACACTGATGTTGACATGTAAAGTCTTGGTGAAACACTGATGTTGACATGTAAAATCTTGGTGAAACACTGATGTTGACATGTAAAGTCTTGGTGAAACACTGATGTTGACATGTAAAGTCTTGGTTTAAAAAGTTATAAGATCTGTATACACTGATGTTGACATGTAAAGTCTTGGTTTAAAAAGTTATAAGATCTGTATACACTGATGTTGACATGTAAAGTCTTGGTTTAAAAAGTTATACGATCTGTATACACTGATGTTGACATGTAAAGTCTTGGTTTAAAAAGTTATAAGATCTGTATACACTGATGTTGACATGTAAAGTCTTGATTTAAAAAGTTATAAGATCTGTATACACTGATGTTGACATGTAAAGTCTTGGTTTAAAAAATTATAAGATCTGTATACACTGATGTTGACATGTAAAAACTTGGTTTAAAAAGTTATAAGATCTGTATACACTGATGTTGACATGTAAAGTCTTGGTTTAAATAGTTATAAGATCTATATACACTGATGTTGACATGTAAAGTCTTGGTTTAAAAAGTTATAAGATCTGTATACACTGATGTTGACATGTAAAGTCTTGGTTTAAAAAGTTATAAGATCTGTATACACTGATGTTGACATGTAAAGTCTTGGTTTAAAAAGTTATAAGATCTGTATACACTGATGTTGACATGTAAAGTCTTGGTTTAAAAAGTTATAAGATCTGTATACACTGATGTTGACATGTAAAGTCTTGGTTTAAAAAGTTATAAGATCGGTATACACTGATGTTGACATGTAAAGTCTTGGTTTAAAAAGTTAAAAGATCTGTATACACTGATGTTGACATGTAAAGTCTTGGTTTAAAAAGTTATAAGATATGTATACACTGATGTTGACATGTAAAGTCTTGGTTTAAAAAGTTATAAGATCTGTATACACTGATGTTGACATGTAAAGTCTTGGTTTAAAAAGGTTATAAGATCTGTATACACTGATGTTGACATGTAAAGTCTCGGTTTAAAAAGTTATAAGATCTGTATACACTGATATTGACATGTAAAGTCTCGGTTTAAAAAGTTATAAGATCTGTATACACTGATGTTGACATGTAAAGTCTTGGTTTTAAAAAGTTATAAGATCTTTATACACTGATGTTGACATGTAAAGTCTTGGTTTAAAAAGTTATAAGATCTGTATA
>CALYLW010001687.1:31421-74430 GCA_944989445.1 Ampullaceana balthica | reverse complement strand
GCAGATCGGGGGTATGTGCCTTGTCTTATTTTATATATACAGACGCTCCTTCTATACAGAAGATTAATGCAGCGATCACAGGCCATGGCTATAAGAGTTCCGCGCATTACCCTTTATTTCCCTAACTAGTGTTAGGTACCCTGGGTGGACTCAGGGACGCCCTAGGGCCCGGGAACAAATCCTTGCAATAACATGGTTTCGAACCCGTGACCATCGGTACGCCAGCCGAGTGCCCACGCCACTCGACCACCGTGCCCCTAGGGCACCAAGATGGCTTAATCCGGCCCTGCAACTGATCACGCATGCCTCTCGACCACCGTGCCCCTAATTTACATATCATTCACAAATATAAATTAAATCACCATTATATAAGGAATTAGTGACACTTGTTCAAGAGCGTTTATTTATAAATTTATATAACTTGTCCCCTTTCTTCTTTGGACTAAAATGTCTTCGTAAGCTAAAAAGATAATAAAAAATCATAACTAAAGGTAGTTTGATTAAATAAAATAAAATAGTTGCAGGGTTATGTCCAGGGATAAATCAATCACAAAATTTAAATGTAAAAATATGATTATTATTATTACCTTATTAAATGGAAGTACTTGAACTTAGAAGTTTTAAATTATTTTCTTCTTTTTAGTCCACTTATAAAAACGTGGTTTTTAAAAAACAAAGGGATAAGGTTGCGTATTTTACACTTTTTAGTCTATGGCTAAAATGATAGAGGCTATATTACTTTTATTGTACATGAGAAAATTCATTAAATACAAAATTACCTGCATGGTTTACATATTTTATGGATTGTCAGGTCTAACCGCATAGAGGTGAGGCATATTAGACCCAACACAAACAAACACAAACATATGGACAAGCACCAACGCTTATCAATTGAAACACTACACTATTCATATTCAGTTTGCTTTCTTATTCAATTTTCCCCATTTTAAAAATATTTTTTTTTACCTCTATTTATTTTACTAAACACCTCATAAGCGCCGCCCAACGTTAAGTAAAGAAACCCTTTTGGAAGACATGGAGAGCAGATAATTGTTAGTGAAGCATATAATTAGATAATATTTCTTGAAAATAGTGCAATATAATATCACTTACCAATGACTAATGAATAAACATAGAGTCAATCTCTCTATTTATGATAAATATACACACTTTAGTATGTTTTACACATGCACAAAAACATTCAGAGTTGAATGAGGCAATACAAATATACCTTATATTATACTTTGGAGATATTTTAATCAGTATGATATAAACCTTGTGCTCAACAATGTGAAATGCTGGTGTCAAAATGTGTTGGGAGAAATGACAGCTCTTTAACTTTGTTTTCTTCTAATATGGGCTATCACGTTACTATGTACCAAGTTTGGCCAATATCCATTTAATATTGGCTATCACGTTACTAAGTACCAAGTTTGGCCAAGATCCATTTAATATGGGCTATCACGTTACTATGTACCAAGTTTGGCCAAGATCCATTTAATATGGGCTATCACGTTACTTGTACCAAGTTTGGCCAAGATCCATTTAATATGGGCTATCACGTTACTATGTACCAAGTTTGGCCAAGATCCATTTAATATGGGCTATCACGTTACTATGTACCAAGTTTGGCCGAGATCCATTCATTTTCTAAGAACCTAACGTTTAAACTAATTTTTATAAAGTTCATAAAAAAAACAACAACATTTAGGGCCCCCGAACTCCATGAGTGTCAATGTTAAATTTGTGTTGTGCCAGTTACCCTACTGGAGTGGGCACTAAACAATCTCCTAAAGTTTCATTGTAATCGGATGAATGATTCAGTAAGCTATAAAGGACATACATACATACATAAGTATGTAGCCCTTGGGCTTCAAGGGCTGTCAAAGCCGGAGCGGGTGCGGGGATAAGCTCCCTCACCCCAAGAAATTCTTCAATGGCTTGCGATTCTAATCGCCTCTGGCAGCCAAATCCAGCTCCTGGCCTTCACGTGTGGCTTGCCAAACAAGCCCGGCGAAGCCTGTTCCCAACTAACAGGAGAAGGGGTGCAAGGCGGTCCACTGGCGCCTCAAAACCAGTTGCTTCGGGCAGATGAGGCTCGTCAGCTTTAGATGGCCGCTCATCTAGGAGAAGGAAAACTCTGACTCCAAACCTCCGCTGCCTTGCGGCCATATTCACTCATGAGAAAGGCTAGGGGAGTAAACCTCGATCACAAATCAGGAGCCGGAATCCCGAAGGCAGTCTGGCGTTGCTTACAACGTCTCTCTGGCAATTCCTGCGACGTAGTTGATACCAAGATGTACTGGCGCTGCCTCTCCCTTGGACCACTCAGCTGTGTGGAGAGAGGGAGTCTGCTGCAGGGGCAACAGCTGACTCTCCACACCACCTGCCCAGGCCTGTGCCCTGGAGATGGGCTTGTACAGCAGAAGCTGCAAGATCATGTGCGTAAATCCCACAGGAGCACAGAAAATTCCGTCGTCTCACGAGATTTAAGGAAGCCAAACAAACAAACATACAAAAGTGCATGCTTACATAAATATATACATACATGCATACATGCATACATACTTAAAGACATACATAAATATATACCTACATACATACATACATACATTTTGATGCAGTCGCTGTTATGATGCAGTCGCTATTATGACAGTCGCTGTTTTGACAGTCGCTATTCTGCACGGATGCGGATAATGATGATTAAAATAAGCACAATGTCCTTAGCTACTACCACTCACATTATTTAATGGAAATACATATTCACCTAAACATACATTTACGATTAGCTTCTTCTTATCTTAATAGGTTTAATCATATATTGTAATGGGATTTGTAGTCGTGCACCTTTAAATGTTTTGCTACTAGACGTTGAAGATAGATGATACAATGTACTGTGAATTTATTTCGGCACCAACGTCTTTAAATGTGCAAGAACAACCCTGTAGCGTCCTACCATCACTGGAGCACCATATGTGGCTACTGATAAGATATTACATATACGAATTTATTTTTCCTTTAAAAAAATAATCGAATGCATTAAGCTTGTTTTTTTAAAGTATCAGTTTGCAAGTCATTAGCAAATATTATTTTGTCTCCTTTTGTGAGCCATCCTTATGCTAAACATAAAGCTCAATGTCCTTGAAAATCTGAGTAGAAAACTGAAATGAATTTAAATTGCCACACAATGAATCTTCAACATCTTGGGCCGTTTCATTAAATCGTCTTTGCATTGTATTATTGTTAATAACATTTTCTTGATCATACATGATGCTGGCTTGTGTAGCACAGTACGTATTACATTACATATAACCAGTATAATTAGTTCTAAATCAATAGTATGAGGTTCTCGCGATTTGAAAATCATTAACGATATATTGTAAGAAAAATCTAAATATGGCCATCTTGTGTGGTTACAGCTGGAAAATATTTTTGTGAAAGTCAGTTGTTTGGACTTTTTTTGTTTTAGTTGTTGATAAGAAGATAACTTCTTATCTTTTTTACATCTATGAATTTTACTTAAATACTATTGTGGTCTGGAAGGCATTATAGTTTCTTGGAATACATAAATCAAATTTTCTAAATCATTTTATTTCTTTTAAGCTATCACCGCCCCCTTAAAGTTATTTTTCACCAACCCCCCCCACCCCAAAAAAAATGCGTAAGTGGTCATCACCACTCCCCCTCTTTGAACGCTGCAGCGTGCACCAGGGAGTGGTAGCGCCCACTTTGGGAATCACTGTACTAAGCCATAAACAAAAAGCAAACAGACTTGAATACTTTTATTTATATATACATGAAGTAATGACAAGTAATTGAATTCGAACTAAATCTATACTGGGTGTAGGAGATAACTAACAATTCATTGAAATATTATCTCTTTGTAAGGCGATCGAAGTCAAGTGGTGTGCCACTTGGATAAACACAACATAGGCGTTACAGGATACAATACCGACAATCAACTAGTCAAAATAAGACATGACGTTAAATGTAATAAATTCATAGTTTTCTTAATTTGAAATAACTAGGATATTAAAAATTATTTTGCTTTGAATGAAACATTTCTATAAATAATATTTAGATTCATGCAATACAAAATATGAGCAATACAAATAGATAATACCATGTCACATAGACTTATAGATTTTAATTTAATCGAAGTTAAATAAAATGATAACCTATTATTCTCATTAATCTTGCGCTAAAAGTTGTCTCAATTACAGCATCATAGTAAGTAGATCGATAGCGGTGCATTTTAGTGTGGTGTTCATGGAAATTACAATCTGATGCACGTCAAAATCACAATAGATAATAATTTAATTTGTTAATTTACCTTTATATGTATAAGTGAGTTCGAACTTGGATCAAAGATTTCATTTCCACGTAAATATCCTGAATGGGTTTTCACAAATATATATATATATATATATATATATATATATATTAGGGCTGCGGACATTATCGATTAATTTCTCGATTAATCGTTAAAAATTTTACCCATTAAATATCAATTAAAATAATTTTAATAGATAAAAATTCGGTTAAAATTTAAGAAAACATTTATAATATTTAAAAAAAATTTTTAGTAATCAATAATAAATGATTAATAATTAATAATAATTTATATATATTTTTTTACGTACAAACATCTCCGGCTTAATATTAACATTTATTTTATTAATTTATGTTGACCGGCAGACGTCAACTATAAATGGCTGATAGCCAGAACCGTCTTTACACCATTTTGGGCCCCCAGGGCAAATAAATAGTGTTGGGCCCTTCCCCCGCAGGAATAAAAATGAATATACATAATATATATAAATAAACATATTCCCATGGGGCCCATATGCTCGTGGGCCCCCGGGCAAATGCCCAACGGGCCTATGCGTTAAGACGGCCCTGCTGACAGCATCAGCGCAGTTAAATTTAAACATATAACTAGAAAATTGAGCAAATATGTTGTTTTAAGCTAACTGCGGATGGAAAAGTCCTACATGGTGAAAACGTTTACTGTGTTCACTGCCATAAACAATTCTCTTTTAAAGGATCAAATACATCGCTGACGTACCGTACCCCCCTTCAGCAAAGATCAAGTATCAACACATTGTCATAAAATTTGGTTCAAAATATTCTTAATTTTCAATGTCCGTGAGAAATGTTCAGTTTAAAGCCGTCATAAATTTCTATTTTTGGTTTTAATTGAATTTATCGATTAATTAATCAATATTTTTTCAACAGTTAATGATTAAATTTAAATTAATCGATAACAGCCCTAATATATATATATATATATATATATATATATATATATATATAAATGAAAGTATGTATATATGTATACATGTTATTTATAGCTGACTAAACCATTCATCCGATCGCCATGAAACTTTTGGAGAGTTTTGAGCACGCTTCTCGGATGGTAAATGGCTACTTTTTAAATCCCTTATATTAACTTCACCGCCGTCTCGTCATCTCTCTGTCTGTCTTGGGCGGGCGGGCGGAAAAAGAAAAGTAAAAAATGACACACTTCCCGTGATTCGATCGAGCTAAAATTTGGCACACGGACCCTTCTCACCCAACAATGCATCGTTTTAAAATTTCAGATCGATCGAACGTACCGTAATTAAATTAATGCATTTTTAGTTTATCCTAATATAACGTATTTAATTCAAATTCATGTTTATTATTGTTTTTTTTCCCTCAGAGTGTTGTGAGTTGACACGTTTGACGCGACCCATCGAAGTACCGGGTGCCTTGAGTACGATTATAGTGTTTTTGTGATTGTTTTTTTTGGTTGTTTTTCGATACTTGGTGGTTGTGTCAGTGTTGCTGGTTAAGCAGTTTTATTTAGTGTTTTTGAGTTTTGCAAACTAATAAGAAATCGGTTTTTTTCTCATCTAGGTTTTCCTCATTCCTCGCAAATAGTTTTTAGATATTATCTATAAAACGAAGACGATTTTGGCAATTTCACACTCTTCGAATAGTTTACCGTGATACTACTAAATGAGGATTATTTAATTTATGATATTTTCAGGGATTCTGCAAACTCAATTGCCCACACTTTATTGTCACAAATAAATATGTTTTGGTTGTCTTTAACTCAGTGGCGTCACTAGTGTTGGTGTCACCCCGGGGCGGTAGCTCTTGTGTCACCCCCCCCCACGACTTGCCCCATAAATCTCCTCGAGTCTGCCTAATACGGGGAACACACAGATTCTTTAGTTACGTATGAAAATATAGATCTAATGTTTGTTACAAAGGCGTTAAAAGAAATGTTGAATTTAAAGTTGATAGGTAAAGTATTGTAACATTTAAAAACGAAGAACTAAATAGAAAAAATGTTAATTTAAAATTTTTATTTTAACATAAAATTATTAATTTTAAGTAAATACGGTTAAATAACTGTAATATTTTCAAATTTCACAAACTTGCATCTAAATTGCGTTCCATTAAATTTACAACAATTACATTACATTACAAAAATTAGATTATATTACAAAACATTACAGTACAACTTCAAATGAGGTAAGGTTGTAACCGTTCTGTTTTGGGTTTGCAAAATCAGCAACTATCAGAATAATATGTAATAATTCTACATAAAATGTCATTAAATATATTTAAAAAATCAGAATTTAGCTTTTCTGGCCTTTAAAACTGAAAACTTGTTAATTACGTCATTGAAATCTATTTCTTGTGCCGAATCACTCTCAATGGATAACATGTCAAGATCAGAGAGCTTTGACTGCCCCATTGTAGATAGCAAATAATTCTTTATAAGCTTTAGCTTTGAAAAATTCCTTTCACATGAAGCCACAGACACACAGATTGTAACAAATAATCGTAAACTCCATGTGAGATAGGGGAGAGATTCTATGAAGTCCCATTTAGCTAAAAATTTCAAAACGTCAAGTACGGACCAGTCTTCAGCCTCTTTGAGATCGATCTCTGCTGCCTTCGTGCCTTCTCAGCCTTGGTATTTCTAATAAAAGCTCTTCCTCTGACAACTCATTATAGAAAGTGGACAACCTTGGAATGGACTTTAGTAATTCTTCTTCAGTGGCAGATATCAAGCTTTTGGCTTGAACAGCCTCAAACATGATTGCTACTTCCTTGATTGCACTTGATCTGATCTGGAGTTCAGAATGGAAACGATCAATACACTAAAACATCGACCTTTTTTTTTCTTCTTGCAGAGTTAGTCCATGCAGCATCTCTTGTTTTCTCACCTGTCACCCTTTTCTTCAACCTGGGTCTCTTCTCTACTCAAATTCCAAGTTGTTCTGATTTTAAAAGCGCTGGGATATTGTCCCTGTTTCGATCTATCATAGCACAAATTGTGAAAAGTTTAACGTTGAGCTTTGTATTTGTTTAATAATAAAGCTCAAATCTATTTTTTTCATTACACGATTCGTTTTTGTTTTAGATAAATTTCATTCACTTTCATCGTGCGCTCTTTAATGACATACATGTGCCAAAATTTATTATTTAAAGAAGGACAATGTTCCCAACATTCGCTCCACTAGAATAATTTTCTATGTGATGTTTCATAGACCTATATTGAGTTAGGACCTTGTTATTTTGTATTACCTACAAAATTGTCTCACGATACACCTTTCACAATTTGTGCTATGATAGATTGAAACATGGACAATATCCCAGTGGCAATAACTCATTTTTGTAAATAAACTCAAATTAGAACATTGTTTTTCTAGGGGGCGAATGTCAAGCAAGCCTTAAATTGAAAAAAAATTAATTAATTAATTGAATGCCATTTTTTAAAGTTTAAGTCTTATCGGTTATAAAAAGAATTTAAAAGAACATAAAATTTTCTAAAATTCGTCTAACTTTTGAATGTGTCCAAAATTTAAGTGTCATTTGGCTTACTTTTGTAACATTCTGTCAAAATTAGTCAATCATTATTAAAGAATTATTTAACCAGGAAAATGTATACTATAATGTGGCATTTTGACTCAAAAATAATTCGAGAAAATTCTCACTATCTTTCCCTGTTTTAACACAATTAAATAAAGGATTCAACTGGCTTACCTTTGCTGCTCCAAGAATGTGGAATCATGAATTGTAGACAAAATACTTGAATTTAATAGATTATATATTCAGTAATATGCTTTATAATGTTCAGACCAGACGGTTTTCAACGTTAAAAATTCGTGCTGCAGGTGCGGTTCTGATCGCGTCGTTCAAAATCAACTTTACTTCGGCTGCCAAAAGTACGCATCACGCGATCTATATGTGAAAATCGTTTCATACGAAATCGAAAAGACTGAAATGTTTTTATTTGAAATTAATTTAGTGGTAAAGGTTATTTTAAAAAGTACCTATGCTCAAGAAAAATACGAAAATCATGTTTCTTAGAGTACATTACATTAAAATAGATATGCATGTTTAATCATTTTAAATTTAAAAAGATAATAACTCAAACACGTTAAATACCTTATTTTCCTGTAAATAAATTTTAAAAAAACAAAGAAAACCTATCTATTTATTTTTTGAAGAAAAATCTTACCCCCCCCCCTCAATTGTCGTGGAGGAAGTAGTGAGTTGGGATTGGTCTCACAGGCTGACTCCGTGTGTCAAAGCCCAGTATGTTGGATTTTCTTCTAAAACAAAAGAGACCGCTTCTTTTATGTCCAGTCTTTTTTTTAATTGTGCGGCTTTTTCTTTCCTTTTTTTCCTAATTAGTTTTATGGTAGTTTGTGGAGACGTTTTACTATTGCCTGTTAACTGATAATTTATTTAATTAATAAGTTTTCGGTTTAAACGTATTTCATTGTATTTCTCAATTTATTTCTAGTTGAAAAAAATGTGTCTTCTTTTATTTTCTGACATAAAATCGTACATAGTAAATTTAAGGCTTGGGTGTCACCCCCTGATGGGTGTCACCCGGGGCGGCCCCCCCCCCGCACCCCCCTAGTGACGCCACTGGCGCCACTGTACCTGGGCGCCCGGAGACTGTCCTCACTGTCACACAATTTTACGACTCCTAACGGCGCGCAGCACAAACGGGTTTAACTATTTACGCCTAGACAGAACTTTCAAATACTGGCTCATTGAAATGAAAAACAATAAAATAAATTTTAATTTTTTTTTATTCCGGTGACTGTATGGTTACTTTTAATAAGCGCCCCTTGTTAATAATAAATATCTGAACCTGTATTGTCTTCAGGTGCGCTATGAGCTACACTAGACATGTTGTACATCCTAGGTTACTGAAACAAGAACGATGATATGAGCTACACTAGACATGTTGTACATCCTAGGTCACTGAAACAAGAACGATGCTATGAGCTACACTAGGCGTGTTGTGTATCCTAGGTCACTGAAACAAGAACGATGCTATGAGCTACACTAGGCGTGTTGTACATCCTAGGTCACTGAAACAAGAACGATGCTATGAGCTACACTAGGCGTGTTGTACATCCTAGGTCACTGAAACAAGAACGATGCTATGAGCTACACTAGGCGTGTTGTGTATCCTAGGTCACTGAAACAAGAACGATGCTATGAGCTACACTAGGCGTGTTGTACATCCTAGGTCACTGAAACAAGAACGATGCTATGAGCTACACTAGGCGTGTTGTGTATCCTAGGTCACTGAAACAAGAACGATGCTATGAGCTACACTAGGCGTGTTGTACATCCTAGGTCACTGAAACAAGAACGATGCTATGAGCTACACTAGGCGTGTTGTGTCATCCTAGGTCACTGAAACAAGAACGATGCTATGAGCTACACTAGGCGTGTTGTGTATCCTAGGTCACTGAAACAAGAACGATGCTATGAGCTACACTAGGCGTGTTGTGTATCCTAGGTCACTGAAACAAGAACGATGCTATGAGCTACACTAGGCGTGTTGTGTATCCTAGGTCACTGAAACAAGAACGATGCTATGAGCTACACTAGGCGTGTTGTGTATCCTAGGTCACTGAAACAAGAACGATGCTATGAGCTACACTAGGCGTGTTGTACATCCTAGGTCACTGAAACAAGAACGATGCTATGAGCTACACTAGGCGTGTTGTACATCCTAGGTCACTGAAACAAGAACGATGCTATGAGCTACACTAGGCGTGTTGTGTATCCTAGGTCACTGAAACAAGAACGATGCTATGAGCTACACTAGGCGTGTTGTACATCCTAGGTCACTGAAACAAGAACGATGCTATGAGCTACACTAGGCGTGTTGTACATCCTAGGTCACTGAATCAGATTGTTCTGGAATCGGTTGTTCCTTTTTTTCAACGATATATAATATCTCTTATTTAAGTGTGTAGAGGCGCTGAAGTGCTGTTCCACGATATATATCTCTTATTTAAGTGTGTAGAGGCGCTGAAGTGCTGTTCCACGATATATATCTCTTATTTAAGTGTGTAGAGGCGCTGAAGTGCTGTTCCACGATATATATCTCTTATTTAAGTGTGTAGAGGCGCTGAAGTGCTGTTCCACGATATATATATCTCTTATTTAAGTGTGTAGAGGCGCTGAAGTGCTGTTCCACGATATATATCTCTTATTTAAGTGTGTAGAGGCGCTGAAGTGCTGTTCCACGATATATATCTCTTATTTAAGTGTGTAGAGGCGCTGAAGTGCTGTTCCACGATATATATCTCTTATTTAAGTGTGTAGAGGCGCTGAAGTGCTGTTCCACGATATATATATCTCTTATTTAAGTGTGTAGAGGCGCTGAAGTGCTGTTCCACGATATATATATCTCTTATTTAAGTGTGTAGAGGCGCTGAAGTGCTGTTCCACGATATATATCTCTTATTTAAGTGTGTAGAGGCGCTGAAGTGCTGTTCCACGATATATATCTCTTATTTAAGTGTGTAGAGGCGCTGAAGTGCTGTTCCACGATATATATCTCTTATTTAAGTGTGTAGAGGCGCTGAAGTGCTGTTCCACGATATATATCTCTTATTTAAGTGTGTAGAGGCGCTGAAGTGTTGTTCCACGATATATATCTCTTATTTAAGTGTGTAGAGGCGCTGAAGTGCTGTTCCACGATATATATCTCTTATTTAAGTGTGTAGAGGCGCTGAAGTGCTGTTCCACGATATATATCTCTTATTTAAGTGTGTAGAGGCGCTGAAGTGCTGTTCCACGATATATATCTCTTATTTAAGTGTGTAGAGGCGCTGAAGTGACTGTTTCCCCGACCGAGCCATATTGTAACATTGTGACAAACAACATTTTCTTATTACCCATGGATGTTAAGAAGAAACTGCTGAAACTGGCGGTAAAACGGGGCTTCAGAGCGAATAGAGCTTATAGCTTTTATTCCTGGCTCAAGGACATGATCAAATCTAACGTATGTGGCACAAAGAACTTGTTGGTGAATGATACAGTGAAGTTTAAAATTAAAATCTTTGCCAGCCTCTTCGCTGAATTTGTTACAGACATGTTTTGTTTGTCAACTGTGCTCACCAGACATGGCAGGGGCACCCTCAGTAATAAATACAGAGATTTTTTTAATGATAAGTTAACGTCATTGACAGCAGAAAAAAAATAAGAAAATAGATGTATTCCTCTTGTTAGGTCTTAAGACTGAAAGTCTAGTAATTGGTTAACAATAAAATGGTATCGATTTTTTTACATCCTTTGAGGTACTCAGAACAGAAAACTACACAATTTCGACTTTTTAAAATAAATATAATGTCTTTACAGGAATAATACATCCGTCAATAAGTAAATACATCCGTCAATAAGTAAATACATCCGTCAATAAGTAAATACATCCGTCAATAAGTAAATACATCCGTCAATAAGTAAATACATCCGTCAATAAGTAAATACATCCGTCAATAAGTAAATACATCCGTCAATAAGTAAATACATCCGTCAATAAGTAAATACATCCGTCAATAAGTAAATACATCCGTCAATAAGTAAATACATCCGTCAATAAGTAAATACATCCGTCAATAAGTAAATACATCCGTCAATAAGTAAATACATCCGTCAATAAGTAAATACATCCGTCAATAAGTAAATACATCCGTCAATAAATAAATACGAAACTAAAAGACAAAGAAAAAAGTGATTTGAAGCATGTTCATTTTCGAATAGAAAATACGGTCTTTATGGGGGGGGGGCAAAGCTTTGTGACGTCATATTGGAAGGTGTCTAAATTTTGTGGCGTAGTGTGACGAAAAAAAAGGGGGGGGGGAATCGGCCAAAATTGCGTGACGTCATTTATAGACGACACCAAAGGGGCGCATGTTTTCACTTTTGCACGGAGTGGTTGAAAGGCTAAGTCCGGCCTTGTTATATCATCTGTGAATGTGTCATCATATGGATTAACTTTTGCACGGAGTGGTTGAAAGGCTAAGTCCGGCCTTGTTATATCATCTGTGAATGTGTCATCATATGGATTAACTTTTGTACGGAGTGGTTGAAAGGCTAAGTCCGGCCTTGTTATATCATCTGTGAATGTGTCATCATATGGATTAACTTTTGTACGGAGTGGTTGAAAGGCTAAGTCCGGCCTTGTTATATCATCTGTGAATGTGTCATCATATGGATTAACTTTTGTACGGAGTGGTTGAAAGGCTAAGTCCGGCCTTGTTATATCATCTGTGAATGTGTCATCATATGGATTAACTTTTGTACGGAGTGGTTGAAAGGCTAAGTCCGGCCTTGTTATATCATCTGTGAATGTGTCATCATATGGATTAACTTTTGCACGGAGTGGTTGAAAGGCTAAGTCCGGCCTTGTTATATCATCTGTGAATGTGTCATCATATGGATTAACTTTTGCACGGAGTGGTTGAAAGGCTAAGTCCGGCCTTGTTATATCATCTGTGAATGTGTCATCATATGGATTAACTTTTGCACGGAGTGGTTGAAAGGCTAAGTCCGGCCTTGTTATATCATCTGTGAATGTGTCATCATATGGATTAACTTTTGCACGGAGTGGTTGAAAGGCTAAGTCCGGCCTTGTTATATCATCTGTGAATGTGTCATCATATGGATTAACTTTTGCACGGAGTGGTTGAAAGGCTAAGTCCGGCCTTGTTATATCATCTGTGAATGTGTCATCATATGGATTAACTTTTGTACGGAGTGGTTGAAAGGCTAAGTCCGGCCTTGTTATATCATCTGTGAATGTGTCATCATATGGATTAACTTTTGCACGGAGTGGTTGAAAGGCTAAGTCCGGCCTTGTTATATCATCTGTGAATGTGTCATCATATGGATTAACTTTTGTACGGAGTGGTTGAAAGGCTAAGTCCGGCCTTGTTATATCATCTGTGAATGTGTCATCATATGGATTAACTTTTGCACGGAGTGGTTGAAAGGCTAAGTCCGGCCTTGTTATATCATCTGTGAATGTGTCATCATATGGATTAACTTTTGCACGGAGTGGTTGAAAGGCTAAGTCCGGCCTTGTTATATCATCTGTGAATGTGTCATCATATGGATTAACTTAACAATGTGAGGCCTTAATTCGGTTATAGAAAAAAGAAAACAACAAATCCTAGTGGTTAGTATTATTACATTATGTGGGTCAATCTAAAAGTGTGTGTCGCTGTTTGTGGTTTATAGCTAAGGCCGATACATAACCCTGTCATTTCTTTTTAAAAAATGTGTATATAACCGAAAAAGTAATGCAGTCAGAATAAAATACAAACAAAGTTTACATGTACATCTGTAACATCAGACATAAGTCTGTACAAAAAGTGTTATTTAATAAAGTCTATCACTACACTGATCTGATGAACTTTTAAATACGTGTTAACATTAAACTAATGCAACCAAAAGACGACTTTATATACATTTATTTAAGCATTGAGCTAAAACGTGTCGAGGAAATGTAAAACACATTATTTCAAATAGGACATCAGTGGTGCTTACACTTCTCAAAAATAATTGTTTCATAAGTTTTAACATGAGCAGTAACAATTATCTTGCTAATATTTGAATAGTATCACCAAAAAAATGAAAACTCTGATTGAAAAATGTAATTGTAAGTCTAAGATATGTAGATAAACTTATAAAACATTTATATAAACACATCTATACAAGTTTACAACAGTGTATGTTATAACAATCTCTTTATAAAACTAACAAAAAACGTTACACCATTGGTTACATCACTTAACCAAGAAACACAAAAGGATAGGAAACAAAAAGTAGTAATGATAATTAAGAGACTAAATTCAAATAATAATAATCCTATAATAATAATAATACATTGATAATTTATATATTCCCTATATCACAGTAAGGATCTGGGCTCACAGCGCTTTACATGAAGATAGCAGCATACATATAAGTATTTAATAAACATTCATAAGATAAAAACAACATAAATGGCAGTATATTACACATAAGCTACGTTAATTATTACACGAAGTGTTGTTTCGTTAATTTTGTATATACATTTTGAAAATGTGCATCTTAAGTGCAGTCTTGCAGGACTTGGTTGTTTGATTACTACGGATGTGTAATAATAGAGAATTCAATTATTTTCTTGCACAAAAAAAAGAGAATGACCTTCACTAAATGTTTTAGTGCGTGTTTTAGGTACATAGAGAATGACCTTCACTAAATGTTTTAGTGCGTGTCTTAGGTACATAGAGAATGACCTTCACTAAATGTTTTAGTGCGTGTCTTAGGTACATAGAGAATGACCTTCACTAAATGTTTTAGTGCGTGTCTTAGGTACATAGAGAATGACCTTCACTAAATGTTTTAGTGCGTGTCTTAGGTACATAGAGAATGACCTTCACTAAATGTTTTAGTGCGTGTCTTAGGTACATAGAGAATGACCTTCACTAAATGTTTTAGTGCGTGTCTTAGGTACATAGAGAATGACCTTCACTAAATGTTTTAGTGCGTGTCTTAGGTACATAGAGAATGCATGTGTCTGCAGAGGAGCGTAGCTGACGAGTGGGTGAGTAGACAGGCGAAAAATCTGTAAGATAGAAAGGGCATAAGTCAGATAAGAAGTTGTTACAGAGAACTGTCAGTTTGTAATCAATTCGGGGATGTGGATGTTTAAGAAGCAGTTTAAGCTGAAGCTTTCTGAAGAATAAGGACTGTTTCAGTTACTCTGTTTTGTTTCCAGTACTTATATGAAACTGTGGTTTCAAGCCCCACAGCCAGCAAGGGCTCCATCAAATGAACTACAATTTCTGAAGGATTTAGAAAAATATAACTCTGTTAATTAAGTTATTGGAAAAGCAGCAAAAAAAGCTTTCAGTCGACATTTATGGTATCTAAATGAAATTACAGTGGGCCTCGCTTTTTTTAATGAAAATATTGATCCAAAGCAAAAGGTTCAGCTGCTTAAAAATATGCAAGAAAAACCTAGATCTACAAATCGAGCTCAGGGTCTTGATTCCAATAGATTCTATGCAGACCAGCCCATCAGCTTCTTTGTTACAAACAATACAAAGGCATTTTTCTCCATTCTTGATTTGCCACATTCATTCCTGGAGATGTCCCCTGAAACATGGAGCAGCAACAATGAATACAAACATGCAGAAAAACTGATTCAGGATTTCAATGAAGTTTTATGCAGAAAAGAAGATCAGAAGCAATTCTTACTTCAGGTGGTGCAAGAACACCGACAATTATATCCGGATGCAAAGAAGACCACAGTGGTTACTGGACTAGCAAAATCAGTCAGTGAATATGACGTCCATAAATAGTAAACACTTTGTTGCATTCTATTATTATATTTGTTTTGAGGTTGTTATTTTATGTTTAACACTAAACATTCAACATAAACCATTAAATTACTATTTAGTACCAAATCAATGTTTTCATTGCCTTTGTGCAACCCCTAAATATTTCACGATTGTATTCATTTTTTCAGAAAACTCTTTTTTTCTGACAGAACACAATGCAGGGCTTAGGGTTAGAAAAATCGAAAAAAAATATATTTGGGCCACTCTAATATATATATATATAAATATACATATATATATATATATACGTATATATATATATATATATATATATATATATATATATATATATATATATATATATATATATATATATATATATATATATATATAACGTTTAATATTAAATTTAAGGGGGCTTAACATTAAAGTCTAAAAATGTCTCTCTCTCAATATATATATATATATATATACAGATATACTTTTAGGCATTAATGTTAAGCCCATTAAAATAAATAATAAATATTAAACTTTATTTGAACTGAACTGCCATACAAGTGTGATGCAATGAGTACATGAGATTTAAATTGTAAAATACTTCATGTTTTATATTTACATCTTTGTATCCATACAAATATTATATGTTTATGGCTTTGAAACATAATTTTTCTCTCGTATTCCTATTCTTCCACCTGCAATCTAAACTATTATCATACGCTGAGTTTAATAAATAAAATAAAATATAATGATACACATTCATATAAAAGACATAAATTAGATTGATAAACAAAAATCAAGATTTATTTTAATTCATTTTGTCGAGCATAGAAGTCGTTACTTTATAAAGGTTATACGAGAACCTATGTATTAGCTTATTTTTTCTTCATTTAAAATTTTAAAAAAGGACATGCATCTTCAAACAATAAGAAAACGTATGTAAAATCAACATTATTTGTTGTTTTCTTTCATAAAAGTTAGTAACTTACTTATCACTACGTTAGTTGCAGAATGCAAGTGCATTTTAAAATCAATTTACTATTGGCATATTTTTAAAAAAAATACTTAAAAAACAAAAAGTATAATTAACATATATTAAATGTGTGTTTTTTCAAAATGGCCAATAGCTGTAGATGAATATTGTAGGAACATAAACTATAAACTTGCTAAAAATTAATACGTTAATTGTAAAATTTACTCTTCTTGACAGAATAGGCAGCTACAACTAAGGTCCGACTTCTCAATGTTAAATAAAACGATTTTCCTCATTGGTGATTGCATGCTCATTTTCTTCTGCCAGCTAGTAATAATATCAAACTATTTACAAATGAAGGCTAACTTTTTATACAGTTTTATCTTATTACTTATCACAGGACTTGAAAGTCGTATACCCAGGATTAAAATCAGAGCCTAAACCTCTTCTCTTATGATCGTAAATTGTCTTTCTTTAGCTGGAAAAAAACTGTTGTTTTTTTTAGAAACATTAAACAAATATTCTAATCGACAACACATATACAATATATCCTTAAAAAAAAATAGAAAACTAATTTTAAAAAAATTCAATAGAAAATCTTATTTGTATTGCAAATCTGTTTTCATAATTGCAGTTATAAATTTATTTCAAAAATAACTTTTCAATAAGACTATTAGATTTAATGATAGCAGACGCTCACTGAACAGATTCAATAGCATTTATTTATATTATTGAATATATATATATTAGGTCTGTTAACTATTAATTAAAATTTTAACGTTAACATTTGAAAATATAATTATTAATTAAACGTTAATTTCGAAAGACAAGAGTGTTGACATTATTTGGTGCAAGCGATGAGCTGGTTTAATTGACAATATAACCAGCCGAGCTGAACAATCATTCACATGGAACTGAGGTAACTGGTATTCACAAATCGGTGTTGTCAAGGAATACCATTATCTGATATCGGTGTTCATTAATTTTCCACCATTGTGGAAGGTTAATGGATTCAGAAACGTTCATCTCCATTTTGTAACGCAGTAATTCATCACAAGAGTTGTCGTTATTTTCTGTCTCTGAGTAAGACTCCGTTACTGCCAATAGCTTAGTACGTTTTTATTTTGTTTGATAAGTGGGCAAAGTGTTAGAACCATGGTAGGAAAATGTATCAACATTTTGTACATTCCCTTCAGTCAATAGTTTAAAACCAAAATGTTCGTGTATTCGTCAGGAATTTGAAAATTCATCGACCACTATTTTTTAATAATTTCCTTTTTAACTGTTTGACTTACAATAATTTGTAGGTGATGGTTTGTAATCGTAAAAAATAATTTAATCGTTAATATTGTTAACGATGATTAATCGATAAATTAATCGTTATTTTCGCTGCCCTCATATATTTATAAATAAAAGTTTTTGATAATATACAGATGATTGTCAAAATGCACCTTTTATAAATTACACGTATGTTCACCTGTTTTATATATATATATATATATTATATATATATATATATATATATATATATATTATATATATATATATATATATATATAGGGCTGCGAAAATTAACCATTAATAAATCGACTAATCGTTAGCAATTTTAATCGATTATACTTAATTTGATCGATTAAAATTCTATTAAATTTAAGAAAATATTTCTAATTTTTGTTAATAAATTAGATTGTGTGTTACTTGCATACTTTTCCCTCGAATATTTATTATTTATTTAGACGTCAATACGTAAACAAAAAGCTTTTTCTTTCTTATTTCTTGCATAGCAGAATGAATTTGTTGTGCTACGTCACACAATTTGGGAGTCGTGGAATTACCGCAACTTAACCGATTTTGCAAAATTGCAATCGCGACTAAACGGGATCTATATAATCGTTATAAATATATGATTAAACGAAATTAATCGATAAATCGATTAAATTTACTCAAGATTAATCAAATATAATTTTTGTAATCATAACCAGCCCTAATATATATATATATATATATAAATCAAAGTATGTCTGTGTGTGTGTGTGTGTGTGTGTGTGTGTGTGTGTGTGTGTGTGTGTGTGTGCATGTCCTTTATAGCTGACTAAACAATTCATCCGATCATCATGAAATTTTTGGAGAATGTTGAGTACCCACCTGGGATGGTAACTGGCAACTTTTTTTTCTAAATTTAACACTCATGGGGCACCGGGGGCCCATAATGTCATTTGTTGCTTATATGAGCTTTATAAAAATTAGTTTATGCGCTAGCTACTGTGTACATTGTTGGATCTTAACCAAACTTTGTATATAACAACTTGATAGCCAATATTAAAATACCATAGGGCACTGAACTCCTATAAGTCATTCCTTTGGGGCTGGGGGCCCAAAAAGTTCCATTTCTTAAAAGTTTAAGATTTTATTCACAATTCAGTTATTAAAAATCTTGACAAATAATGGCACATGTATCCATTATTATACAATTTGAAATAAACAGTTGTTTTGTACTTTATATTTTGCACTGAATGGGCCCTGGGGCCCTTAATGTCTTTTTTGCTTATATAAGCTATATAAAAATTAATGTATGCGTTAGCTACTGAGTAAATGAATGGATCTTAACCAAAATTTGAATACAAAAAACTTGGTAGCCCATATTAAAATACTATAGGGCACAGCACTTCAAATGTCCATTCCTTCGGGGCCGGGGGCCCCAAATGTATTTTCTTCGTATATGTATACGATATTTTTTCACATTCAATTTTTCACATCTTGAGGAATATATTTTTGAGGAAACTGAATTAAAAGGAACAGGTTTTTTAAATTAACATCTTTCAACGAAAGGGCCCAGGGGCCCCTAAATTTCGTTTTCTTCTTATATTAGCTGTATAAAAATTAGTATTAGCGTAAAATAATGAGAAAATTAATGTATCTTGAACCATTTTAGTATATTAAAACTCAAGGGTCTATATTTTATTACCATAGGACACTGAACTCCTAATTTTCATTCCCTCAGGGCTGGGGGCCCAAACTGTCTTTTTTGGTAAATGTTTAATATTTTATTGTCCATTCAATTTTTAACAATATTGAAAATTATAAATAAATGTATGTATTTTGAAATTTATTCAAATGCACATATGTTTTGCACTTTATTTCTTGCAATAATTGGACCCTGGGGCCCGTAATGTCGAGCATTATAAAAAATTATTTTATGAATTAGCTACTGAGTAAATGATTGGATCTTAACCAAATTTTGTATACAAAAACTTGGTAGCCCATATTAAAATACTTAAGGTTTCTGAACTTTTTATGTCAATTTCTTTGGGGCCCCCAAATGTCTTTTTTTCATATATGTTTAAGATATTTTTGCCATTCACTTATTAACTATCTAGATAAAATATCCCTGATGAAACTGAATTAAAATGAAAAGGTTTTTGAAATTGACATCTCACACCGAATAGGCCCAATTATGTCGTTTTTTTTCACTATATCTTTATATTTATAAATCAAAGTATGTCTGTGTGTGTGTGTGCATGTCCTTTATAGCTGACTAAACCATTCACCCGATCGTCATGAACCTATTCGAGACTATTTAGTATGCTCCCGGGGTAATAACTGGCTACTTTTATTTCAAAATTTAACACTAATGGGGCTCTGGGGGCCCATAATGTCATGTTTTTGCTTAAATAAGATATATAAAATTAGTTTAAGCGTTAGCTATTGTGTTAATAATTGATGGATCTTAACTAAACATCATTATATATAAAAACTTTACAGCCAATATTAAAATACCATAGGCCAATAAACTCCTAATTACCATTCTTTCGTGCCTGGGGGCCCAAAATGCCATTTTTCTTCTACTTTTAAGAATTTATTCCCCATTTATTTATTAACGTTCTTGAAAAATAATGATAAATTCATCCATTATTATCCATATTGAAACGAACAGGTGTTTTGAACTTTATGTCTTTCACAGAATGGGCCCTGGGGCCCTAAGTGTCATTTTTTGCTTAAATGAGCTGTATAAAATTTAGTTTATGCGTTAGGTACTAAGTAAATGATTGGATCTTAAACAAACTTTATATTCAAAAACTTCGTATCCCATATTAAAAGACTTAAGGGCGCTGAACTTCTAATGTCAATTTCTTCGGAGCCGGGGACCCCAAATGTCTGTTTTCGTATATGTTTAACACATTTTTCCCATTCACATTATAACGATTTTGAGAAATATATATCCATGATGAAACTAAATTAAAATGAACAGGTTTTTGAAATTGACATCTTGCACCTGATGGGCCCGGGGCCCCTTAATGTCGTTTATTTTCCCTATATTGGCTATAAAAAATCTAGTTAAAGTGTTGGATAACGCAAAAATAACTGGATTTTGACCAAACTTAGTATATAAAAACTTTAGAGCCTATATTACATTACTATAGGGCACTCCTAATGTCCATTCCCTTGGAGATGGGGGACCCAAATGTCTTTTTAACTGAATGTTAATAATTGTATTCCCTATTCAATTTTACACGATATTGAGAAATATAGCTTGAGTACAATAGCAATAAAAAATATAACTTATCACTCATTTTGGGGCGGGGCCCTTAATATCGTTTCTTCTTTTGTAAACTTTTTAATTACTAATTTATTTATCTATCTATATATATAAAAATCAAAGTATGTCTGTGTGTGTGTGTGCATGTCCTTTATAGCTGACTAAACCATTCACCCGATCGTCATGAAACTTTTCGAGACTGTTGAGTATGCTCCCGGGATGGTAACTGCTACTTTTTTTCAAAATTTAACACTCATGGGGCGCGGGGGCCCATAATGTCATATTTTGCTTATACGAGCTATATAAAAATTAGTTTAAGCGTTATCTACTGAGTAAATGAATAGATCTTAACCAAACTTTGTATACAAAAACTTGGTAGCCCATATTATAATACTATAGGGCAATTGACTCCTAATGGCCACTCCTTCGGGGCTGGGGGCCCAAAATACCTTTTTACTTAAACTTTTAAGATTTTATTCCTCAATTCAATTATTAAAAAACTTGACAAATAATGGTAAATGTATCCACTATTATCCATATTGAAATGAACAGGTTTCTGAACTTCATATCTTGCCCTGAATGGGCCCCGGGGCCCTTAATTTCGTTTTTTGCTTATATGAGCTATATAAATATTAGTTTATGCGTTAGCTACTTAGTAAATGAATAGATCTTCACCAAACTTTGTATACAAAAACTTGGTAGCCCATATTAAAATGCTATAGGGCACTGAACTTCTAATGTCAATATCTTCGGGGCCGGGGGCCCCAAATGTCTTTTTTTCGTATATGTTTAAGATATTTTTCCTATTCAATTTTTAAAGATCTTGAGAAATATATCCACAATAAAACTGAATTAAAATGAACAGGATTTTGAAGTTGACCTCTTGCACCGAATGGGCCGGGGGCCCCTTAATGTCATTTTCCCCCTATATTAGCTATATAAAAAGTAGTTTAAGCGTTAGATAATAAGAAAATAACTGGATTTTGACCAAACTTAGTATATAAAAACTTAAGAGCCTATATTACTATAGTGCACTGAACTCCTAATGTCCATTCCCTCGGAGCTGGGGGCCCCAAATGTCTTTTTACTGAACTTTAATAATTGTATTCCCTATTCAATTTTACACGATATTGAGGAATATAGCTTGAGTACAATGGCAATAAAAAAACTATATTATCACTCATTTTGGGGCCGGGGCCCTTAATATCGTTCCTTCTTTTGTACGCTATTTAATTATTAATTTATTTATCCGTTTGCTATGAAACTTGGAATTTTTTTCCACTCTTCCGCGAAGGTTTCTGCATAATTGTTTTTAAACATAACACTCATTGGTTTCTTTAAATTTATTCATTTTTACTGAGATCGTTGCAACGCACGACGGGTCTGCTAGTATATATATATATATATATATATATATATATATATATATATATATATATATTAATCACTGTAATAAATAATTAAGATCAAGAGATAACATTATTAACTTTAAAAGTTTTTAAAAAATTAAATTTGTTATCTGTCTCAAGAAATTTTTAAAAAAATAATTATAATAAAAATAATAATTATGATTAAAACACACACACATGTGTCAGTCGGACCTCGCTAAGATGTACTGAAAGGGGACCCAAAAAATCGACTTTACGGAGTTATTGAAGTTAGGGAAAAAGTGCGTAATAAGCGCAGATTAATCAAGAAATTCGGCCGGAACTTAACAATTAATTCGACATAGGAGGTTTTTGACTTAGGGAGTCGACTTAGCGAGGTTTGACTGAATAATGAAAACTTAAAACGCCTCTTTGAAAGCTTTTTAATGACACAATAATGATAAACAACAATCAAAGTAGCAATAGAGTTTGAACAGTTTTGAGCTAATGTCCTATCAAATTATAGAGTTGTTTAAAGTTGATGTTTTTAATACTTTTGAAAATATTTAACTCTTAAGAGTGCTTCTAACAATTTGAATAAACATCATGACTTGTCTAATTTTTATGACGAACATCTTTACCAAGAGTTATACGATAATGGATTCTTGACTTGGAAAATATTGTATTACGAATACATGAGCCGTTTGCTTTCGGCATTATTAGTTTCAAAAGTGGAATTCAATTTGTATATTTAAAATCCATGGTTAAAAGAAAACATTTTTTTTAAAATGAAAAATTGTGAACAAATTTGGTTGTGATATAATACTTATTTCGATGAAACTTAAGGACGTAACTTCTCATTACCAACTTGTTAATGCAATCCTATACCTATAACATGTCATTTGTAACAGTATAGGCATTATTCGTATGATACACTCTAGAACAGGGGTTCCTAAGCAGTGGTGCATGCACCTCCAAGGGGTGCATGAGCAGGTTTCAGGGGGTGCATGAACCAATCAGAGGGGAAAAAAAGAAAAGAGGAAGAAAAAAAAAGGAAAAAAAATAAAGAAAAACTGATAATCTGAAAATTTAAACCGCAAGCAAGGCATGCCGCGTTAAAGGGCGCCTATATACAACCCTTTTTTTACTCGTTCGCGCATCGTTCTGCGCATGTCGAAAATTGACGGAAAAACTTTCGCAAAATGATAGGTTCGCTCTACGTGTTTCTCGGAATTTCGTGTTTTACGTCACAGTTTTCTAAAAATAATTTAATTTTGTCATCAAATACGTCAGATATATCTCTTCCGGTGACCCTCTAACTGTTTTGAGCGGATGTAAACGTTGGGATTTTTTTCCTTCACTTTTATTGCTCTGTACGCTGCAAAGGTCTTTAAAACGTTAATTGTAAGCCATTATTCGTCATTGAAACCTAAAATCTTGAGTTGAGCATCCAATTCTGGTCATTAAAAACATCAACTTCGTCAGTTAAAAATTTGCCTTTGACTGGTACGACTTTCCGATTGTCATCACCCCCTCAAAATCGTTAATAAATTATAAAAAAGAGAGAGAGATCGAACACAAAAGCCTCAGTGCTTCCACTGTGGACAAGTCCTGTGCAATGACAACATGAAGCCTGTTAGACTCCGAGAGCACTTGGAGAAAGTCTATCCATCCAATTCCAAGGACACAAAGAAAGTGTTGAGGTCTTCAAGCAGAAGAGAGCTCGCTTCTTGACCGCAGGTACCTTGCCCAAGCTTGAATTTTGTTTGTCACAGAAATCTGCACTGGAGGCATCATTCAAGGTTGCATATCTTATTGCAAAGAACAAGAGGCCCCACACCATTGGAGACCTTTGGTGAAGCCTTGTGCTCTGGAGATGGTGGAAATGATGTGTGGTCACCAGCAGAGGAAGCAGGTTGAGAAAGTTTTTTTGTCCAATGACACTATTCATTCCAGGATTAGTGACATGGCTGCAGACATTCTGGATCAAGTCTTGTGCGAGATGAGAAGCAGTCCTTTTCCATTTAGCATGCAGCTGGGTGAATCCATTGATATAGCACAATGCAGTCAGATTCTTGCATTTCTGAGATATGTTCTCAGTGGATTGCTGAAGGAGGAATTTATCTTTTGTAAGTCACTCCTAACTACTACCAAAGCTGCTGATGTGCTGCAGCTAGTCAGGGAATTCTTCATTGAAAACCAGTTTGACTGGACTTCAAGAATTTCTTCAATTTGTACAGGTGGTGCTCCC
The DNA here is from genome assembly GCA_944989445.1 of Ampullaceana balthica. Classification (NCBI taxonomy): domain Eukaryota; kingdom Metazoa; phylum Mollusca; class Gastropoda; family Lymnaeidae; genus Ampullaceana; species Ampullaceana balthica. Next base: position 49,652 of record CALYLW010001687.1, on the reverse strand, counting down.
TCCATGCTCGGTAATGGGTCGGGATTTTCAGCACTGGTAACAAATGAAGTTCCAGATATTGTCACTACACACTGTATTCTTCATCGTCAGGCACTGACATGCAAAACTCTACCTCCAACCTTGAATGTAGTTATTTCTACTGCATTCCAAGTTGTAAATTGTATCCGCTCCCATGCTTTGAACCACTGCCTCTTCAAGTTGTTCTGTCAGGATGTGAGCTCTGAGAATGAAGTTCTGCTCTACCACACTGAGGTGCGCTGGTTGTCCAGGGGACGGATACTTTCTCGGTTAGTAGAACTGAAAGTGGAGCTTGCCATTTTCTTGCAACAAAAAGAGTGACCTTGCAGACAAGTTTGACTGTCCAAATTTCATTCATTACTTGGCATACCTGGCTGACATCTTCACCATCTTGAATGAGTTGAACACATCTCTCCAAGGACCTGCTGTGACTGTGATGGATGCTACTGAGAGATTGCAAGCCTTTCTTACCAAAGTGCCACTATTCCAACGACGACTAGAAAAGTCCAAATTGGCCAACTTTCCACTCTTGGATGAAGTTGTAATATCTGGTGCAGAAGGAAGCGCTGAGGGATCACCGCCTGACAACATCAAAGGGGAAATTTCAGAGCACCTTTCAACATTGCAAAGGTCCTTTGATGGGTATTTCTGTCAAGAAAATGTTTGAAAGACCTTTGAATTCGCAATCAACTTCTCTGTGACTTGGACAACATTGATAACAGTGACTTTGCTAAAGATGACCTAATTGATTTGAGAACCAGAGAAGTACTGAGGAGTGCCTTCAGTTGCAATGCCTTGATTGAATTTTGGTGCGCCCAGCTAGATTCCTACCCACATCTAGCCAAGAGGGCAATACTGACTCTTCTTCCATTTGTCACAACCTATCTCTGTGAAGCAGGATTCTCGACACCTTTGACGATTAAAACCAAGGAAAGGAATAAGTTGAATGCAGAGGATGACATGAGAGTTGCTTTGTCCAAAACAGTCCCCAAATTTAAATCGCTGATTGATCATAAGAAGCAGCAGATCTCTCACTAAATTCCCTGTTGCCTATGGTCAAAACTGTTGTGTTCCTAAAATAAACATAGTTTATTATGCATTTTCTGCAAGTTTCACGAGGGGGTGCATGAACTTTTTTTGCAATCTGAAGGGGTGCATGGACCCCAAAGTTTAGAACCACTGCTCTAGAAGCAAGTTGGATAATGTCCCTTAGATACTGGTCAGCTTCAGATTCAGAGTGACCCGAATTTGGTCAATAATATATTAAAGATATAGAATACACGTGATAGAAGATATGGAATACACATCATAGTAGATATGCAATACACATGATAACAGATTTGGAATACACATGATATAAGCTATTGAATACACGTGATAGAAGATATGGAATACACATGATATAAGATATGGAATACACGTGATAGAAGATATGGAATACACATGATAGAAGATATGGAATACACATGATAGAAGATACGGAACACACATGATAGAAGATATGGAATACATGTGGTAGAAGATATGGTATACACGTGATAGAAGATATGAAATACACTTGATAGAAGATATGGAATACACGTGATAGAAGATATGGAATACACATGATAGAAGATACGGAACACACATGATAGAAGATATGGAATACATGTGGTAGAAGATATGGAATACACGTGATAGAAGATATGAAATACACTTGATATAAGATATGGAATACACGTGATAGAAGATATGGAATACATATGATAGAAGATATGGAATACACATGAGAGATGATATGTAATACACATGATATAAGCTATGGAATACACGTGATAGAAGATATGAAATACACGTGATAGAAGATATGGAATACACGTTACAGAAGATATGAAATACACACATTATATTTATACGTTCAAAATAGATATCCATGCAAAACTAATTCCCGCAGATCCCCCCAGAAAACATCACATTTGCAGCTGTTTATATTCATTAATTTTTTAAACTATATATAAATATGTATGTAAGTCTTTTGTCAGTGTTTAAAAGTGATGATTGTAAACACAAGCCCAAAAACCTGTGCATACAAAAATAAATTAAACATAAATATAAGTTTTCGCTAATATAAAGATGTGAAAATGCACCCTGAATAAATTACACGTGTGTTCCCCTGTTCTATATGTTTTGATTGACTTGAATTATGACAGTGCAAAATTTAGTACCTTGAATCAATTATTAAATTTAATATCACACATTTTCTGATATTTGGAAAATAATTTATGGCAGTTCTGAGAAGAGAGCAGTTTTAACATGTATGAATTTGTGCTATTTTTCAGATCAGGGGTCACCAAACCACGGGGTACTACCCATGACGCCATTCTGTGATTCTCAACATCGGTACATGAATTGGTTTGAAGTAGGGCTGTTAACGATTAATTAAAAATTAATCGTTAACTTTTGAAAAATGTAATGGTTAATTTCTATTAAAGCCATAAATTGAAATTTATGGTGTCATAAGTAACATTAATTAAACGTACTTGTAGAAAATCGAAATAACACTGGTATGTCTTCTTTATATGACATCTTTTAACAAACAACGCACAAATACAAGTGAATTGACTTCATTTGGTTTGAGTGGTGAGCGTTTCTTATTGACAATTTAACCAGCCGAGCTGAAAAATCGTTCACATAGCGTTAGATTGTCTCAACTGAAGATTCTGATACTGTAGTTGATGTTTGATTTGCAGGTGATATGTAAGCGAAGTGTTAGAACCATGGTAGCTTGTTCCCTTAAATCAGCGCCGCTGCGCAGATATTTGACCGACGCCACGCAGGAGTTTAGAATCACAGCTCAGAAAATTTTGTAAAATATTGCAGAAAAAATTGACGCTGTGCAACTTTGCACATGAGTTTGTTTTTTTTAACTTTGCATACGGACCAAGGAAACATTGCATGGTAGGCAAACGATTTCTCTCAATGGACAGAATGACCTTTATCAACATTTTAAACATTCACGTCAGTCAATAGCTTAAAACAAAAATTTTCGTGTAATTTTTCGGAAATTAGTTTATACTTATCGGCCGAAATATTTTACTTTTTGACTTCCTGTAAATATATAAGTAGTTGGTCGATTAATCATTAAAAAAAATTAATCGTTACAAATTTTTAACGATTAATCGAGAAATTAATCGTTAATTTCCGCAGCCCTAGTCCGAAGCAGTGTGATTCTCTTTAAAAATTAGTTTTGTCTTAGTTAAATATATCTGGATTTCAGAGAAATCGTGGATTCTGCGTGTCTTAATTTTTTTACTTAAAAAAATAGTTTATTTAAATTTGTTTTATTTATCGTAATATTTGCCTACTTCACACAATTTCTATACATTCCCGGCAAGTGGTAACGTTGCAAATATAAAAATAAATGCGTATCAAAATATTCATAGTTTTCTGAAAAGGTTAAGCTCTGAGAAACATGAATACATGAAACGTTATATATGAACCCATAGAAATAGTTTGTATGCAAGCAAGGACTCATGACATATTTGTTTATGTTTTGAGTTTGGATTATTTAATAAATTTGTTTTAGAAAAACAAATTGTAATGCCGTTGTTGTTTTTGTTATCTTTTAGTGTTCTCAGTTGACCCAAGCTTAACACGTAATGATAACAAGTTTTCCTTCTAGAATGAATGTGCGGCCCACATAAGTCATTTTGCAACCCATACGGCCAGCAGAGAAAAATGTTTGGTGACCTCTACCTTACATGATTGAATATAGTGATGAAATTTATAACAGTTACAAATTAAAATGTACGATATTGAATTTTCTTTTTTAAAACTACTTTTTTTATAAAATCATACTACAAACCCTCAATTATAAAGGTAATGCCTTTAAAAAAAGTATATTTCCTGTATAATTTGAGAAAGTGAATCTGTCTAAACATTAATGATCTGAATCATTTAAAAATTTTAAAATGAAATAAAAACACTTTGTGGTGTTTATTACTTGAGGCTTGCATAATAACTTTTAATGATAAATTCTATATATTTAAAAATATTACTTCATTAAAATTAGTGACAAGCGACAGACATGCGCTTCCAATTAAGAAATATTTTTTAAAAATGTAGTTGTGAAACAGGGACTCGAACTGCCGTCATTGCAGCCAAGCCTCTGAGACGGTCGTGCACCTGCTGACATCTTGCCCCACGCTAGATATAGCCGGGGAGGTTAGGGAGGCGGAAGAGTCCCATGTAAAGACAATGTTGTATGGCACTGCTCAGCAGATGGAGCAGATTGCCCAGGTACTATCCAAGGCCTTAAGAGATTTATCTCAGGCCTAAAGAATATGTGTTTAGTTTAGTTTAGTTGTTAAAGTTTAAAATTTTACACCATTCAAAAAGATTTAGTTTTTAAAACGCGTATGTAGTTTCGTTTCAAAAGAGCATTTCTCAATACAATTAAGTACTTTTAAAATAATATTAAATTTCTTCAAATATATTTGCCGGGTACATACGTTAATGCAACAAGGATATTATAATTGCTGTGAGAGATGTGTTGTTGTGTTTACATTGTATGAGAATGCAATGACTTGACCTAGTATGAAACACGTGGTTTGAGAGGTGAACTGTAAGCGTGCGGTCAAGGACTGAGAGGATAGCTGGACATAAATGTACGGTTCATGAGGCAACCGAGGGGGATGGTAGTTGATTGCATACCAGCTGCTTAGGCAGTTGATTGTACAGTTGATCACAGTGAATTGTATATAGTGATTAAACACAGGTTTTAACTTGACCACAGTGTGTTAAAGACTTATATAAATATTTCTCTTTTTGAAAAGGTTTAGTTTAAACTCTTATGATTCTGCTCTTTATTTAACTAGTAAGCAGTTACAAATGCTTGTATTTTTATATTTCAATCTTATATTTAAAAAAGTGTTTTTCTTTAATATTTGTATATATACGTGTATTTATATAAGCACGCTAGTCTAAGTGATAGTACACTGTGGCTGTGGTACCGAGACCCTAAAAATCGGTCACTGGTTCGATTCCTGCTGCTGGCAAGGGCCCCGAGTTTACTCAGCTCCCACTAGGACCCCTACGGGTAGTTGATGCTCGTTAACCTTGGATGGTTGTTCATCTAGGAGAAGGAAACTCCGACAATGCTCCAGATTGTGCGTATTTCCATACCAGATGCAATAGCTTGTAACCAGTTTAGGGGCACGCCGTCGTCCGAATATCGAGTACACAGCGCAGATCGGACATCCACGTACAATCAATTTTCTCGCTCTTATTTCGGCACTCTTTTGTCGAGCACACTTTTGCACACAAGAATGAATCTACGCATTGTCATTATATCATTCAAAGGGAAATGGCAAGCCGAAAATTGTCTCCGGAATTTAAAAATGTATTCATTGATGTTAAAATTATGAACCACATCAAAACACATTGGCTTAAAACTCACGCCTGTTTGAGCAGCTTCGTGAGGATATTAACGCAAAGCACAGATACCCGCTTTTTATCACAGAAATAAGATGGTTATCATTAAGAAGGAAAATCATTAACCAGATATTTGAATTACGAGAGCCATTGCTAAGATTTCTCTCAGAAAAGAAGTCACCGCTGGCAGCACATTTCAGTGACAAGGTATGGGTCGCAAAATTTGCTTACTTGTGTGACATATTTAGCCAGCTCAATGAACTCAATCCGTCCTTTCAAAGGGAACATGACAACTGTTATCATAATTGCAGACAAAGTAGCTGCCAACCTTGAGTTGTGGTGCATGAACATAGGCAATAAGAATAGTTTTCAAATATTAGCGGACATTCTAACGAGACTGAACCTGAGCATTCATTTCGCAATTGGTGCACGATCACATTTCTTTGCTTTTAGAAGAATATGAGCGCTACTTCACAAACACAGAAGACCAGGCGAGTCTTGCCTGTCTGTGCAAAAAAAAAGTTCATATACTCCAGATTGCAATAGGCTGCGGAAAAAAAACTACTTTCGAGAAGAGAAACTTTTCCAGTCTTCTGGATTAAAGTCATCGCGGATTATCCCGAGATTGCCACCATATCAATTAAATCCCTATTGCCATTTCCATCTTATATGTGTGAAGCGGGGTTTCTGCAGTGAAAGCAAATAAAACAAAACTACGGAATAAACTGGACATAAGCAGCACACTTCGGGTGTCATTATCTCCTATTATCACCAGATTGTACCGTCTCGTTGCTCAGAAATAAGGTCATGGTTCTTATTGATTTCACGTTTTAAAAAGTTAAAATATTAAACCATTTTTAATTACTTTTTGTGTGTAATTGTATTTGATTTTTAAAGATATTTTTATGTGCAATACAATTAAAACTACCAAATCAAAACAATATAAAATAATTGTATAAACGCCGCCTCCCAATACCCATCCCACCCCCTCCCCTTGGTCAGTGGGCCGCTGTAAAATTATCAACCTTTGACCGGTCCACGGTGATAAAAAGATTGGGGACCAATGAACTAAAGTACTGACCGTTGCAATTATTATTATTCTAAGGCCAACAATACTGTTATATAACGTCGTGACCGTAACAAAGAACCTTAGGCCACCATTAATAATTTCTGAAGTTTTGAACGTTTTTCGAAACAACATAGGTACGGGGATATAAGTGTAAGAAATAATTATGATCACCAGTAGATAAGTGCATAACTTAAGTTCAGATTTGCTAGACAAGTTTGGTAAACAGTTTAATTTACACACTTTCTATATATGTCACTCCGATAACAAAAAACAAAACCAACCATTTTTTTTAAAAATCTTTTTTAAATGACCAACTAAATCCTTAAAATAAGTTTGCAAATCATAATGCACTATTTAAAACAAATGTAATTTTTGGAAAATCCAATTAACGTGGTAACAAAAATAGATTATTTAAACTTATCTTGTTTGTTAGATTGTAACGAAGCATGTCACATGACTTCATGTAATCATCAGTCTAATATTAAGTGATGGCCATCATCTGTTGACAATTTCAAGCGACACAAGACTTCACGTATGTACAACATTTAATTTGCTCTTTTTAAAATAATAATGGTAAGACAGTGTACAACAAAGACATAAACAATGTATCTATAAAAAAATTAACTCAGTTTGTGTCTGTTAATGTGCTTGTAAGTCAGTTACTGCCTACATTTTGATAGTAAATATGTAAGTCAGTTACTGCCTACATTTTGATAGTAAATATGTAAGTCAGTTACTGCCTACATTTTGATAGTAAATATGTAAGTCAGTTACTGCCTACATTTTGATAGTAAATATGTAAGTCAGTTACTGCCTACATTTGATAGTAAATATGTAAGTCAGTTACTGCCTACATTTGATAGTAAATATGTAAGTCAGTTACTGCCTACATTTGATAGTAAATATGTAAGTCAGTTACTGCCTACATTTGATAGTAAATATGTAAGTCAGTTACAGCCTACATTCTGATAGTAAATATGTAAGTCAGTTACTGCCTACATTCTGATAGTAAATATGTAAGTAAGTTACTGCCTACATTTTGATAGTAAATATGTAAGTCAGTTACTGCCTACATTTTGATAGTAAATATGTAAGTAAGTCGTTGTTAAATGAACAATTCATCAGGTTGTCTTATATATTATGTATTTAATTAGAAAGCTTTACATTGTTAATGTATATTCCTGTACAAAGGCAGTAAATTTAAAAAGTGGTTTATTACCTTGTGATGACACAAACATATTGTGACAATTGGAAGGTGATTTGGTGAGTGACGTTTATATTAAGTAAGTCATTTATTAAATATGTGAAATCCTAAGTCATTGTTTGAGTTAGTGATGATGTATGGCAACCAATTTGGCATTGAACTTGAGAGCGGTTTAAAAAAAGACATTGTTCAGTTTTCGTTTCCAAAATACAAGCATGAATTATGGCAGAACAAATTTTTACCTTTAGTGTTTTAAAAAAAAATATTTTTTTTTAAAAAAATGAAAAGGCAAAGATTTGTATTTGATGCTGAAGTGTCGTCTGTGTTTGAATTCAATTACTGGTTTAAGAGTTCAGGCTTGTTAACAGCTGTGTTAAAGATAATAGTTATCATAAAGACCTGGACTGTTGCACGACAAAAAGATAAACTGTTTTAATGATTATGTGGTAAAATGAACTTGAAAATATGTGTGTAAATAACCTTGACAAAAATGTGTGTAAATGACCTTGACAAAAATGTGTGTAAATAACCTTGACAAAAATGTGTGTAAATGACCTTGACAAAAATGTGTAAATACCCTTTGAAAAACTTGTATCACTTTCTAAATGTTGATAGCTGTTCAATCGATCCCTACACACACGGAACATTAAAAATTTTGAGCTGAAATATTCTGACCGTAACAATGATTCTAAGTAAACCATCACTGTCATCTAAAGCACTATCTGTAACAATGATTCTAAGTACACCATTCCTGTCATCTAAAGTACTATCTGTAACAATGATTCTAAGTAAACCATCACTGTCATCTAAAGCACTATCTGTAACAATGATTCTAAGTAAACCATCACTGTCATCTAAAGCACTATCTGTAACAATGATTCTGAGTACACCATCACTGTCATCTAAAGTACTATCTGTAACAATGATTCTAAGTAAACCATCACTGTCATCTAAAGTACTATCTGTAACAATGATTCTGAGTAAACCATCACTGTCATCTAAAGTACTATCTGTAACAATGGTTCTGAGTAAACCATCACTGTCATCTAAAGCAATATCTGTAACAATGATTCTAAGTACACCATTCCTGTCATCTAAAGTACTATCTGTAACAATGGTTCTAAGTACACCATTCCTGTCATCTAAAGTACTATCTGTAACAATGATTCTAAGTACACCATTCCTGTCATCTAAAGCACTATATATAACAATGATTCTAAGTATACCATTCCTGTCATCTAAAGTACTATCTGTAACAATGATTCTAAGTACACCATTCCTTTCATCTAAAGCATTATCTGTAACAATGATTCTAAGTACACCATTACTGTCATCTAAAGTACTATCAGTAACAATGATTATAAAGCCACCAATACTGTCATCTACTATTGGAATGTAACAAGTGATGTCTTCTACAAGTTCTAATCGTTACCATGATTACCATGATTGTAAGGCAACCAGTACTGACATATTAAGTTCTGAAAGTTACTTATAACAATTTATAAGTCAAGTGATACATTTGTAAGGTATTCATATGAGCACCAGAAAATAAATGCATACTAAAATATTATTTTTTAAGCTGGTTTGGTAAACAAAGTAACTTTAAAAGATGGCAGCATTTCTAGCAATGTTTCTGAGATAACAGTGTAAACTTGAACCCACTAAATATGTGTCATTTGAGATGGTGTCAAAGACCTTGAGTTACTAAAACTCTTATAAGGCCCCTCGGGGAATCCTCCGACAACCCCCCCACCTCCCCCGAGATGGGGCGGCTGGCGGGGGCACCCCCGAGACGGTCCTCTAAGAGAGGGGGCCGCCTGGGCAGAGGGGCTCGCACTAAGCGGTTTAATCTGCCTCTCAAGGGGGTTTCCACCCGAAGGTGGATGTGGATTTTCCTACTTCGACCTGCTATTGTTACGGGACCACCACAGCGTAAAGTACAGGTCTAATTTACCGAGGACTGCCGCACTAAACTAATCTAATCAGCTGGCTGATGATATTGTTGCTCTTCGTCCGTCATAGTCGGCTGGGAACAGGACCACTCTCATCATATTAGTCAGGGATAAACTGATTATGTACGAAAAAACGTTGTAATATTTGGAAAATTCATTTAACGTGGTAAAGATAATAGAATCCTTTCAATCATATCAGTAGTTTTATAGTCACGAGGCATGTCACGTGACTCCAGATTATCATTAGTCTACTATTTAAGTGACTTCCATCAGCTGTTGACCATTTCAAACTACCCAAGAATTCACGTATGTACAACTATTTTATTTTATCTTATGTCAAACTGATGTTAAAACATGAAACAAGAAAAACGTAATCGATGTCTCTTCAAAAAATTTGATCTAACTTCCAACTGAATTATTTCTTGATTACAATGACACTTTATTTTATTCTAAGTTTTCAAATTATTTAGCTTTTCTGATTGAAATAAGCTGTTAACGTTCAGGAACTTATGTACATGGAAATAGTAAAGCTGGCGTTAAGAGTGTATTAATTTTTTTGTTCTCTTTTGATCTCTTTAAAGAAAGTAGGTTTTTATGGTCACCTTGCACCAAATAATTCACTATGTGAAAGTTAGCCATTGCGTAAAATTCTTAACAACGCCGTCAGGAATAACCTTAACGATTTTTCGGTTTTCTATCTACACAAGAACTGATAGAAATAATTATAAGTAAGTTTTTTTTTATTAATGTGACTTCTTATATAAAAAAGCAAAAACTTCTTTATGGTCCACTGACGTTACGTTGATTAAAGTTCAAACATACGCAAATTTTGTCAGAAGTCCGTGAGCTTTACGGAGGTCTTGAGATGTAGGAAGGTCCTAGGCGTAAGCACGCTGTCAGTTTTAAGAAGATCATAGGTGTAAGCAGGCCATAAGATGTAGGCAGGCCGTAAGATGTAAGAAGGTTGTAAGATGTAATCTGGCTGATAGACGTAAGCATTCCGTTAAATGTAAGCAGGCCATAAGATGTAAATAGGCCGTAAGATGTAAATTGGCCGTAAGATGTAAATAGGCCGTAAGATGTAAATTGGCCGTAAGATGTAAATAGGCCATAAGATGTAAACAGGCCATAAGATGTAAACAGGCCATAAGATGTAAATAGGCCGTAAGATTTAAATAAGCCGTAAGATATAAATGGGCCAAAAGATGTTAATGGGCCGTAATATTTAAATGGGCCATAAGATGTAAATAGGCCGTAAGATGTAAATAGACCGTAAGATGTAAATAGGCCGTAAGATGTAAATAGGCGTAAGATGTAAATAGGCGTAAGATGTAAATAGGCCATAAGATGTAAGCAGACCGTAAGATGTAAGCAGACCGTAAGATGTAAGCAGGCAGTAAGATGTAAATAGGCCGTAAGATGTAAATAGGCCGTAAGATGTAAATAGGCCGTAAGATGTAAATAGGCCGTAAGATGTCAGCAGGCCAAATCATGCAAGTAGGCCGTAAGATTTAAGCAGGCCATAAGATGTAAGCAGGCCGTAAGATGTAAGAAGGCTCGAAGATGTAATCAGGATTTAAGATGTAAGAAGGTCTTAATTGTAAGAAGGCTATAAAGTAAGGTGTATGAAGGTCATATGTGTAAGAAGGCTATATAGTGTATGAAGAGCATATGTGTGTGAAGGCTATAAAGTGTATGAAGGTCGTATGTGTAAGAAGGCTATAAAGTGTATGAAGGTCGTATGTGTAAGAAGGCTATAAAGTGTATGAAGGTCATATGTGTAAGAAGGCTATAATGTGTATGAAGGTTATATGTGTAAGATCGCTATAAAGTGTATAAAGGTCCTACGTGTAAGCACGGTGTAAGGCGTTTGCATGTTTTAAGATGTAAGAATGTCTTAAAAGATGTAAGCATAACGAATCTGACATTTCTAATTTTAAAGGAAATGAAATGAATATTTTTAAGTACAGGCCAATAAAGATCATAACATTGATAGTTAGGGCTCTTAACAAATTGAAAAGTGTATAACATATAAACAGGGTATTAGCTAGCCTGACAGGACGTAACAAAACAGCGAACGTTTCGGCAAAGAGCCTTCCTCAAGGAACAAATAGTACACAAATAAAACGATTATAACGAAATAATAAAACCAAAACTTAGCTGCGGTGAAATCCTAATTGGATTTCACCGCAGCTAAGTTTTTATACGGATGTGTAATGGTAGAGAATTCCATTGTTTGGCTGCACAAAAAGAGAATGACCTTTCGCAATATGTTTTAGTTCGTGTCTTAGGAACACAGAGAATGCGTGTGTCTGTAGAAGAGTGTAGCTGACGATTTGGTGATTAGACCGACAGAAGCTCATTAAGATAGGCAGGGCATGAGTCAGAAAAGAAGTTGTGACGGAGAGCGGGCAGTTTGTAATCAATTCGGGCTGTTATGGGTCACCAATGAAGTGAGTAAAGTATCGGAGTAACATATCATGCTTTTTTGCCTTTAGAACTAATCTGGCAGCTGAATTTTGAACTTTCTGTAGTTTTTCAATGCATTGTTTTGCCGCACCTGACATAAGAGCATTGCAGTAATCAATACGAGCTATACATCATACACCACATTATTTTTTTCCTGCTTTCTATGAAAGTAAAAAAAAATCAAATTATATCGTTATTTCTAAATATAGGGACTTAATGTTTATGTTATAATTAATTCTATTGATTATATAAAATATTTGTTAAAGAAAGGAAATAATCAACTGTTTTATTTTATTAAATTATCAAAATATTAAATTAAATTCAATAATCTTCTGTATAGAAGGAGAGTCTGTAACAGATTAAAAATAGTTAAAATAAATGTCTGGTTAGTGCTGATAATAATGATGAAATATTTAAACACAATGCAAGAACTGTTTTAAGTAGCCCAAGACAATCAGTCAATTGGATCAGTTGATGTCACAACACTTGGCACATTTGTGTCTTTTGTCTCTTGTCCTCCAAATCTCTAGCACCCATGTAATTATACCCTAGACGGAAAAAATATTTCACATTAACATAACAGACATAAAGTTTGCTTTACGTATTTAATGGATTATTAAAGAGTCAAATTGCTATAATTAGCTGTTTTGTTTTTCTGTTAGTCTTTACTAGCATTCAGTAAAGTTACAAATTCTTTGTCTCGATGATTTGTATTATTCTTTTAAATTTGTTATGTTATTTATTTCTTTGTTTTACTTCATGTTCTAAATTTGACCTTTTTCCTAGGCTCCTATTAATGAAAAATTGTACTCTAACATATCTCTCTTACATATCTCTCTTAAATATATCTCTTACCTTTTCTCTCTTACATATGTCTCTTACATATCTCTCTTACATATCTCTCTTACATACAATCTTTTATAGAATTTCCTTAAATTCATAAGAAACGAACAATTGTTGAATTGTTTGGTTTTTGAACTATGCATTTTTCTTTAAAGTCTGAAAACTTGTTTTTAACAATCTTGATTGTGAAATTTGTATTGCTTATATATTTAAAAAAACTGATGTCAACAACTCAATGTGTTGATTTTTAAAAACTAATGTTTACAACTAATATTATTGATTTATAGTAGGACCCTTGCTATTTTGAATTCTCTTACACTACTTACAGTGGAACCCAATTATCACGTCATCTGTTTAGTCAACAAACCATTAAATAATTGCATTTATTAATGAAATCACCAAATTCTTTCTTTGTCTTAGCATTTTCTCAAAAAAAATATAACTTTCTTTTATGTTTTTTTTAGTCCCATAACCTCTTTTTATCGTGGTCGTAGAGGGTTCTAATGTTTCTTAGCGTTAATCATTGCTCAACATTTTTATAGTGACTTTAACGTGGGCTCGATCCCATAAATTATTTTCTCTTTTTATATCCTGATCCTGATATCTATATCAAAAAAAAAGACATTTACCACTTATCATCTCAGTAGCCTCTATTTCAATGACCAAAATCATGTTTAAAGATAATGTTTTATCACCATATACCAACAAAATCAGTCAAATATACCAAAGTATTTCTATTTGTATACTAAGTATATTATCTATACTAATAAAGCCAAAGCCTTGACTGACTCACTGACTGACTCATCACTATTTCTCCAACTCCCCGTGTAGGTAGAAGCATGAAACTTTGGGAAGTTGTTGAGTAGCCTCTCGCAACGATAACTGGAGTAAAAGATTTTAAAAATACACACTCATGGGGGCCGGGGGCCTAAAAAGTTTTTTTTTCCTTAAATGGACTATATAAAATATGAAAATCATTAATTATCCTATTTCCCGAGCAGGCAGAAGCATGAATCTTTAGAAATGTGTTGGTTACAATCCCGCAATGGTAAAAGGAGAAAAAATATTTAAATTATCACTTCCTGGGGGCCGGGGGAACTAATGAAGTTTTTTCCTAATATGAGCTATATAAAAACTGAAAATCACTAATTCTCCATTTCCCGTGTAGGTAGAAGCATGAAACTTTGGGTAGTTGTTAAGTACACTTCCGTGATGGTAACAAGCGAAAACAATATTTAAATTATCACTTACTGGGGGCCAGGTGCCCTAATGTAGTTTTTGTCTTATATAAAATAATGGTCTAAACACTAATTCTCCAAATTCCCGTGTAGGTAGAAGCATTAAACATTGGGAAGTTTTTGAGTAGCCTATCGTGACGACAATTGGTGTAAAAGAAATGTAAAATTCACACTCATGGGGGCCGGGGGCCTAAAAAACTTTTTTTTTCTTATATGGACTATATAAAATATGAAAATCATTAATTCTCATATTTCCCGAGTAGGCAGAAGCATGAAACTTTGGAAAGTTGTTGAGTACAATCCCGCAATGGTAAAAGGCAAAAACATATTTAAATTATCCCTTCCTGGGGGCCGGGGGCTCAAATGATGTTTTTTACTTATATGAGCTTTATAAAATCTGAAAATCACTAATTCTCCATTTCCCATGTTAAATACACTTCCGCAATGGCAATAGACGTAAACAATATTTAAAATATCACTTACTAGGGGCCGGGCCCCAATTGTAGTTTTTTTCTTATATTAAAACTGACTCATCATTAATTCTCCAAGTTCCCGTGTAGGCAGAAGCATTAAACCTTGGGAAGTTGTTAAGTAGATAATTGGCGTAAATGAACTTTGAAATTCTCACACATGGGTGCCGGGGTACCAATAAACGTTTTTTTTTCCTCTTATGGGCTATATAAAAATTATTTATCACTAATTCTTCTATTTCCAAAATAGATTGAAGAATGAAACTTCGGGAAGTTGTTGATTAAACTTTCACGGTGGTAACAGGCAAAAGAATATTTAATTTATCAGATCCTGGGGACCGGGAACCCAAATGTAGTTTTTTTCCTTATAGGAGCTTTATAAAAACTGAAAATCACTAATTCTCTATTTCCCGTGTAGGTAGAAGCATGAAACTTTTTGTAGTTGTTACGTAACATTTCGCGATGGTAACAGGTAAACAAAATTATATAAATTATCACTTACTAGAGGCCGGGGGACCAAATGTAGTTTTTTTCTTAAATAAAAAACTGACTCATTGCTAGTTCTCCAACTTTCAGTGTAAGTGGAAGCATGAAACTTTGGGAAGTTGTTGAGTTCTCTTCCGCAATGGTAAGAGGCGAAAAAGAATTCTGAAATTCAACTCATGGGGGCCTAATAAAACGTGTTTCCCCTTATATGGGTGTATAAAAATTAAAAATCCCTAATTCTCCTATTTCCCGAGAAGGTAGAAGCATGAAATTTTGGGTAGTTTTAAAATAACATTCCACGATGGTAACAGTTAAAAAAAAATATATATTAACACATGCTGGGGGCCGGGGGCCTAATTGTAGTTTTTTTCTTATATAAAAAACTGACTCCTTACTAATTCTTCAACTCCCCGCGTAGGTAGAAGCATAGAACTTTGAGAACTTGCTGAGTACACTCTAATGACGATACTTGGCGAAAAATAATTTACAAATTTTCACTCCTGGGTGGCCGGGGGTCCAAAACCATTTTTTTTCTTAATATGGGCTGTATAAAACTGAATCAACACTAATTCCTCATCTTCCCGTGTATGTAGAAGCATGAAACATTGTAAAGTTGTTGAGTACCCTCCCGCAATGGTAACAGTCGAAAAACATATACAATTATCACTAACTGGGGGCCTGCGGCCCAAATGTAGTTTTTTTTTCTTAAATGAACTATATAAAACAGGGTCATAATTAAATGTCCAATTTCACGTGTAGGTAGGAGCATGAAACTTTGGAAAGTTGTTGAGTACCCTCCCGCAATTGTAACATACCAACAAACAAACACAAATATCACCTCGATAGGGTCACGGGAAATGTGTCATTTTTTACTTTTCGTTTTTGTTGTTCTCCCGGACCACGACAGACAGACAGACAAAACTGTGAAGTTAATTTATGCAGGATATCCATTATGATCCAGATTGAAATCAATTGGTGTTTTTAATTAGTTTTACGCGGGTTCTCAACGGTAACTGAAATCATAATTTCTGTTGTAGCGCGGGTATTTTGCTAGTTATTTTATAAATCTCAAAATAGTAAATAATAAAGATTAACTTTAACCCGAACATTTTCTTGCAAGTACATGCAACTCATCAACACATACTTTTATTTTCTTTTATATTCCATCCATGGATAAAAACATTTCTTGTTGTACTTCTTGCTGTAAAGATAAAACCACGTCTTCTGAATTGTCCCCACTCATATATTTTTCTCCTTCTAACTTGGCGTACAATTGATATTTCCAACTCTCTATTACAGCGTTCTGTATTAGCACATCTCTTCGTTCCATGAAATGGGTTTGCATTATATTAAAAAAGACGGGTTCCCATAAAATTGAGATACATTGTAAATAAAAAACTTTGCATTTAACAGAGTAAAATTCCAACATCTCATCTCGAACTACTAGTTACATTTTCAGATGTTACATTTTCAGATGTTACATTTTCAGATGTTACATTTTCAGATGTTACATTTTCCAACATCTGATCTCGAACTACTAGTTACATTTTCAGATGTTACATTTTCAGATGTTACATTTTCCAACATCTGATCTCGAACTACTAGTTACATTTTCAGATGTTACATTTTCAGATGTTACATTTTCCAACATCTGATCTCGAACTACTAGTTACATTTTCAGATGTTACATTTTCAGATGTTACATTTTCCAACATCTGATCTCGAACTACTAGTTACATTTTCAGATGTTAAATTTTCCAAGACTCTTGAAATTGTAAAGATCTATTTTTCGAAAATATTTTATGCTATTTTCAATAAAATAGACGAATTCAAAATATTTACACTTCATTTTAATTGGATAGGCGTACGCTTTTTAATGAATACCCGTATTGTAGTGAAAAAAACAAATTATATGTGCTACTTTAATGCAATAAAAGCAAAATAAATTTAATTTCTAGTAAGTTGCCTTACAATAATTTTATAAAAACTGAAACAGTAAAATAAATTAATACTTGTAAGATAAAGACAATACTTGAACCACCATGCCATGTAGGTACTTGTTAGCGCATCATTCTGCGCATGTCAAAATTCCACGCAAAAATTGTCGTGGCGATATTAATAGCACATATTATTGGGCTCAGCCGTGATGAGGTTTTGTGTAATTTTCTTATAAAAGCGTCACCAGTGAATTATACCGCTTAATTTTGCAAACAAATCGATACCTTTTTTGAGCGATTTTAAATATTTGAACGGTTTTGCGTTAGTTATAACAACCACTATGTAATCAAACAATGTTGTGTTAGTTATAACAACCACTATGTAATCAAACAAATGTTGTGTTAGTTATAACAACCACTATGTAATCAAACAAATGTTGTGTTAGTTATAACAACCACTATGTAATCAAACAAATGTTGTGTTAGTTATAACAACCACTATGTAATCAAACAAATATTGGGTTAGTTATAACAATCACTATGTAATCAAACAAATGTTGCGTTAGTTATAACAATCACTATGTAATCAAACAAATGTGTTAGTTATAACAACCACTATGTAATCAAACAAATGTTGCGTTAGTTATAACAACCACTATGTAATCAAACAAATGTTGCGTTAGTTATAACAATCACTATGTAATCAAACAAATGTGTTAGTTATAACAACCACTATGTAATCAAACAAATGTTGTGTTAGTTATAGCAACCACTATGTAATCAAACAAATGTTGCGCGAATCCGTTAATTAAGAAAAATACTCGAAATACACCAAAAAAAATTTCACATTGGTTTTACCCATTCAAAAGAAAAAAGGGTGGTTGTCGGAAATGGCTTTACTTTTACAATTCCCACAAATACCGTCCCCGAAATGTGTGCCACCCGGGGCGTACCACCCCAAGCGCCCCCTAACTACGCCACTGGGATTCGTAGACCTTGGTGTGCGCCCTATCTCCCTTCCAGTTATGTGGAGGACTTTCTTAGCGATAGTCATTTATTAACCTTTTTATTCTGGCTTCAACGTTGGCTAAATTCCACGTCCTTCTGCTTGTCAGGCGAGCACACTATTGACG